>VXAL01009880.1:713260-749725 GCA_013399475.1 Chauna torquata
CGGGCGCTGCCGCCGCGGCCCCCGCTCCCCGCCAGTGTTTTCCTTCCTGGAAGAGAGAAACCGAAAGGCGGCGCGGGCCCGGCAGAGAAGGGCCGGGCCGGGCCGGGCCTGGCGCTGCGCCCCGCCCCGCGCCGCTCATTGATCCGGAGTTTCGGGGGCCGAAACTGACGTGGGTTCCCGGCAGGCGGCCCCGCCCCTTAAAGGGGCCGCGGCGGCACGAGCCGGCCGTTAACGGCCGCCGCCGGCGCCCTCGGCGGGGCCGCGGAGCGGAGCCGNCCGAGGGGAAGCGGGAGGCTGGACGGGCGCAGCCGGGCCGCCGCCGTCGTGTTTCGCTCTGTGCCGCTCCGCCGGGGTGCAGTCCGCGGCGGGAGGGCCCTTCCAGCCCTTCCAGCGCCGCTCTGGGCGGAGAAACAAACTCTCGGTGAAAACCGCTGAGAGAGGCGGCGAGCGGAGCGGGGCATAAAACAATAGCCTTTGTTCTGCCGCCGGGGCGGCCCCTTTAAGAGCCCGGACCAGGAAGTGAGGGCTGGGGTTGCGGCGGAGCACGGGAAGTGCGGGCGCCGGTGGCCCCGGGGCCCGCAGCCCTCACGGAGCCCTCGCGCTGCGGCTCCCCCGCCCGCGAGCAGAGTCCCCGCGTTCGGGGTGCAGGAGGGGGCGGCCCCCACGCACCGCCTCGCATACACCGCGGAGCGTGAGGGGACGCCCCCTGCTCTACACTGTGGCCCTCGCAGGNGCTGGAAAGTGCTATTCCCCCTCAGCTTAGGAGCCAGCGACCCTTTTTAACGCAGGGCCAACTCAGTAACAAAGGGTTCATATCTACCCGTCTCCCCTCTGCGGGGCTGAACCGCTGGAGTAGAGTCATTGCATCCCGATTGCTTTTACAGTGCGGCTCTCTCCCCTATTACTCTCTCTGCTTCATCCCTGTGTGACATTTTCCCCTTCTTCCTGCGTGATTGCTGCTGGCTTTCCCCAAGTGCTGAGTCATTCGTTATTCTGCATCTCCTGGCAAGGGGGGAGTTGTGATCTCTTACATTAAATTGTAGAAATTGGAGATGGAAAGGGCCTGTTAGGTCATCTGCTCCACCCCCCCACCGGTAGAGGATTTACAGCACATGCTTGATTGCTCTGTCCACTTTAGTTTTAAATGACTTGAGTAATGGGGCTTCCACCACCTCTTTCTTTTGGAGACTATTTCACGGTCTAACAACTCCCATGGTCAGGAAGATATTTGGCCTGTATCTCCATTTGTCCAGTTTCACCCGATTACTCTTGGTTATAACCATGTATTATATACCCCTAAACAGTTTTTCTCCTTTCTGGCTGTTTGTGCCTTGTACCCGGGTATCACTCCTTTTCCATTGCCATTCGTTCTTTTTATTTCCTTTCATTAATCAATCCCTGCAGCCAATGTCATTGGTCATCTCTGATTCCCACCCAATCGGTCACCATCTCCCCAGTCCATGGATGCCCACATTTAGTGACAAGCATCTACCTGATCCTTTGTGCATGCATGGAAGATCCATAATGGTTTAGTTTGTCTCCAAGTTGCCTCACGAGCTTGTTCAAAATTTGTCACCTGCCATCAACCTGAATCAGTGTTATTGGCCCTGTTACTCCTCAGCGTTCCCTCTTGCAATGCAGCCTTTCTCCGTGGAGGTTACGGAGAAGCTGTGTGTCCTGGTCTAATTTTTCTGCCTGTAGTTTTGATGTCCATGTGTCCTTCCTTTCTGGGTTCACTGGTATCTGCTGTCCTTCCCAATTTGATTAATGGCCCTTACAAATACAGGCCTTGGTCCATCTTGGCAGGCCTCTGAACCAGTGATGAATGGTTACAAGCGTCTGTCCAAAATCACAGCCTGGTTTAGAGCTGTTCTGTTCCAGCTCCTTGTGTTCTTTTTCACACTGCTCTACCAAACGTGAGTGTAATGGCTGGGGAGGCAAACGTGTCTGGATGAAGCACTGGTGCCCATGCGTACAGGAGCAGCTATGGCTCAACCACGGTAGTCAGATACTTGCTACAGTGACTCAAGAACATCTTTGACTCCTTTGAATAAGGAGGGCCAAACTCCTTCTCAGCTTAGTTCTGCCCTTGTTTTCCTGACCTGATTTCCTGCAGTTCCTCTCATTAGTTGCATCTCTTGAGCCCTCAGACTACGTGGTCCTGGCTGCCGTGCTGTAGAGGAGATAGAAAACGCTGCCAAGTTTCCTGGTGAGCAGGATGGTCTGTGGTTGCAGGATGGTTGCTCTGGAAATGTGAGGAGAAAGCCTCTCCAGCTGTCAGCTCCCCTTTAGATCTGCTCCATGTGGAGATTGCACAGAGCAGAAAGGAAGTGCATTAGCGTGTTTTAAACCTTGAACAGGCTCCCAGCTAGTTTCCTTCCCTATCACCAAGAGGCTACTGCTTAGCTTATCTCCAGGGAGGATCCTTTAGTTTAAAGCAGGATTTACGATCCCACAGAGCCACCTTTCATAGACGCCCTAGCCAGAAATCCCCTAACTTTTTGCTCGGATAGATGGTAGCAATACTAATTCAGGCAAAGGGTAACCATATTCTGGCCTGTAAAGTGACACCATGTTCCCACCTTTCTTTCCTGGCTCTTCCAGGAAAGGGAGACAGATGGGGTGTTGGGGGGCAAGAGGAGAAAGAGAAAACCATAAACGAAAGTATGTTCTTTCTCCTCATAGTGGCTTGAAAATCTGGCTTTGGGTGTTCATACGTTCTGGTCTAGCGTTTGTACCTGAAAATAGAGCAAGCTTTGAAGAAAAAGAGGCAAAACAACTTTTCAATGGGACTTTTATTTTTCAGTCCACAGCGTTATATCTGCATACCAGCTTCCACCAATCCTGTGTCACCTGGGCCTCTTTTACAGCCCTGAGACTCCAACTGTCTTCCTACCTCCACTTTCTCAACAGCTGGGCTAATTTTCTCAAATGTCTCTAAATGGTGTTGGAACCTGTTTCCCAAAGGAGTTTAGACACTTGGGAACCTACATCCAGCTGAAAGCCAGGGTTTTCGTTTCTCCTTTGGTGTACTGTTTTTCCAGTTTCAGCAGTGTAGAGCGCTACCTCACAGATATGCAACGATTATTGATTTCACCTCTCTTCTTAATAAGGAAACTTTATTCATGTTAGTATTCTTTTTCCTCTTTATATTTGTAAAGGCACCCTTTAGTACCCAGTGCCCATAGTTATCATTAACTCATTCTACTGTTTCTCTGCTGTTATCTTTTCCTTGATTTTATCTTTGCCCAGCGAAACTTAACTGACTCACTTATTTAGTGGTTGCTTCTTTGCTCCTTTTATATTACTAGTTTTATTTTCGCCTTACAAAGTTTGAGCAGACACAAAGAATCACTCGATGTCTTTTCCTCCTTTAAGTTTTCCTGGAGGGAAAGCGATGTGCTGTGCATCCAGTACACACTCTGCTAGGGCGCATCAGTCCTCGTCCATGTTCACGTTTCCTTCTGCCCCTCACCTCTGAAGATCCTGACCTTGCAGCTGGGTCTGCTGACATTACTGTGACTCGACAGAGATTACTCTTAGAGATTCAGGCACAAGATCAAGCTCTTAAGGAACAAAACACAGTTGGAGATGGTAGTAAATTCCAAGAATGTGAAAGCAATTGAGGGCTACATTGATGTTAGCATGCAACAGAGTTTTTGATCCTGAGGAAAAAAACAGGAAATCCATGGAGTTGGTGCACAGATGTGCTCTGGTAGGGATCCCTGTTGCACATTTAGCACTAAGATTCTTTTGTCCTTCCCAAATTGGTTTCTGAAACCGAATTGCATTTTATGACCCTTGTGTGCATCAGTCACACTGCTTCTCATCATTTGCAGTAAGATTAGCTTTCACTTCATATTCCCAGGCAAGTCCTTTTTCCAAGATTCAACCAGGCTAATGTTTCCTGTGGTAGAAGTCTCTAATCCCTGGCTTTTCAGGAATATATAAAAAATTCAGTCTGAGGTGTTAGAGTGAGAAATGCTGTATCTGTCAGGGGTACTCATAGCAGCTTTCCCATTTGGAAACCCACAACAGTCAAAATGGAAGTGCAAAAATCCTAGTATGACACTTATTCATCCAGCAGCCAATATATGTAAAAAATAACCCTGAACATGCTTGATGCTCTAAGGTATCCCATCCTCTCACGTTGTCACATACTGGATTATTTTGAATCATGTGGTATATTGCTCTTGTAAATAAGAGAAACATTTTTCTGCTGCTATGAAAGTGAACATTGTGGTCGGAAAGAGGGGAAAGGGGACTAAGGACTGTACCGATTTAACTCCTCTTCGTTGTTCAAAGCAGTGCAACTTCTTCTGAGAGACAAGTTTATGGTTACATTTGGAAAACGGACTTCGTTGCACAACTCACAACTTAGACATGTGTTGACAGTGCTGCTCCTGGAACATACGTGGATGCTGCAGCACTTAAGAATGACACCAGCAGGCAGCGGGTGTCCCTGACAGAGCACCTGAGAGCACCAACTCCAGTGACACCAGCCCAGCAATAGCTAACCCTAACTATCAGACTGGGTTAAACTGGGTGGTGCCACAGGACCGTCTCATACCACTGTCGAGCAACGCTGTGGCACCACTAGGCTGCTATAAGCCAAGTCCTTGGCTACCTCTTCTGAGGTACTGGTAAGAGCACGCCACAAAACAAAGCTTCCAAGACTAGCACCCAGTAACAGTGCCTGTAACAGGTCACAGCACACACTCTTTCGGCCATGCTAGCAGCTGCATTTAGCAGTGTGAAAAGGTGCAAGGAATATATCGTGTGTGTGTGTGTCTGCCCTTGTATGTGTGCATTAGCGTGTTTAAAGCCAACTCAGTTCCCCAATCTGCTTGCTGTGGTGCAAGCATATGGAGACTGGCAGGAATACCTTAAATTGCAAACTTGTGGTCCTACCGGGTCATCCGCACAAGCCCAAAGGCAAAGAGAAGTCTTTTGCCAAGGACAGCTGGTGTGTAGACTCTCAGGGCCTCTTCTCCTTCCTGAGCTGTGGGAGGAGAAGCCATGAAGAAGGATCAGTCAGCCCAGGAGAGCCCTGATCCTTGCTGGGATCTGGAGGAGGGAGAGTGGCTCCTGAGCCTGGGAAACAGGCAGCCAAAAGCCCCTGAGCCACGGCAGCCACTGTGGTGTCAGGACAAGGGGAAACAGCTGAGAGGAACTGGGGAAAGACTGCGGAGGGAATATCACTAGCACACAGCAGCAGAGGTAGAGGGGTAGGTGAAACCTCTCTGACCTACTTTAGCAAAGGTAGTTGTTTAAACATAATTTAATCTCTGCAGATATGTGGCAAACTTCCTGACATCACCCAAAGATGTGCAGTGGCAGGACCAGGGCTATGCAGGTCAAGCACATGCACAGCCAAAGCCATGTCCAAGGCCCTCAATGCCATGGGGAGATTTCCATGCTCATTTCTTGAGCAGAGTTCCACAGGGGGCACAAAAGCACCAGTACATGAGGCAAAGCACAAAGGGGTACTGAAAATAGGATATTTGGAAGACAATTCTGCAGTGTGCTAGGTCTCCACCTACCAATTTCAGATATAAACTGTACCTGCTTTGTTCTTACGTAGTCCGGAACTGTGAAGTGTATGTCAATAATGCCAACCTCAGGAATTCAAAATAAGTTAGTTGCCTCTCACCCCAACGTCACAAGATTTTGAAAGGAAAGATTGCTTTGGAAAAATTTGTAAATTGTATGTGTCTTCATTTTCTTATCTTGCATCTGGATTTTGTCTTGTGAAGTACATGCTTTCAAGCCTATCCCCCAAATTCTGAATGCTAGAAAACTTTTTTGTCTTTCCTTCTATCCTTTCTTCTTTCCTTTTTCTTATCCTTCCTTCCCTCTTTCATTCCCTCTTTCCCTTTCTCCCTCCTTACTTACTCTTCCCTCCCTCCCTCCCTCCCTGCCTCTTTCACATGTAATTACATGAATCAGACCCAGAGAATTAAGGAACAATAAGATGTATGATAAAATTCAAGGTGAAAGTAGAAAAGCCATCAAGCTGTATGCTATTACTGCAAAGCATTATAAACAAAAATAAACAAAAAGTAGAAGTGGAATGGACAGAGTTCAAACTCTGTGTCAGGTAAGACAAAACTGATTTACGTTTTACAGGTACTGTGGCTGGTTTATTCTTCTCCAGTTCACTTACTTCAGCTGCAGAGGTGAAGCAAACTTTTCTCAAAGCCTAATCCTCCCTATTAGTAATATTTTCACAGGCTGGTTCTCCTCCCCTTGCCCTTTTTCTGCATCGTTTTCTCCACAGGGTGACAGGATTACAGCTGTCATGCCCATTCTGAGTTGTGGTGCACACTCTGTCATCCATGTCATTGTAACTCTATATCTTGCTGGCAGTAAAAGAGTGACACAAATTGTTTTCCTGCCAGATTAACATTGTCTAGTAGATTTAATGCTCATAATCTAATGTGAGGAATAACATTATATGAGCAACAGCAGTCAATCTACTTACAACGATTGCCCAGCATTGCTGGAAAAAAAAAAAAGAACAGCACTGCAGTTTCAGCCCTGTGGAAAGAGAGCACCGTTCTGCCCAATTCTGCACCCTCTGGGCAGTGGCTTACAGTGGCATGACCACACAGCTGTAAAGCCAGTGGGCTGAATTGGAAACTCAGCCAAGGAAAAAGAAAAAAAAAAGGAAAAGGAAGAGGAGGAGGAGGAGGAGGAGGAGGAAGAGGAAGAGGAAGAGGAAGAGGAAACTCAAGGTTGAGCAAGAGTAGTGTGTGCTCAGCAAAGTGCAGAATGAAACCCTCGCAAATGAAAAAAAGCAGTGTGAGTACAGCTTGTTGCATGGAATTGTAATTTATCTGCTTTTATTTTCAATAGTTCCAGTGCCATCATGATGTAGGATTTTATAGCCAATTAAATCATGCCTGACATATGTGGATATAGTTTAGACTGCATGCATTACGGATAGGCAGTAGCCTCTCCATAGCTGCACAGCAAACAGTTTCCACTCAGAGGTCTTATTCCACCCTCATGCCTGTTTATAACTTTAGCTTGGAAATTGCCAAATGTACACCAAAGATAAAGATTTTGGCCAAGAATACAAAAGACAAACAACTTTTCAATTTCCATTGAGTTACAGGTCATTCAGATTGCCCTGATCTGAGGTGGCCTTTATTTACGTAGTTGTCTTCTATTTCCAAAAGCAAATCTGCATCCAGAAGGGTTAACTGCAGCTTCTTTGGGCTCTGCATGTTCTGTAATCTCCATCAGAGCAAACAAGTCGTCCTTTCACAGGAAAGAGGTAGTAATCAGCCTAAGTCGCTCACCTTTTTTTTTTTTTTGGTGTGTGTAGGGAGTGGCATAATTAAGACCAGAAATTTGAGCTGACCCCAATATTGTGTTGGGAGATGACTGAGAAGAGGCACAGAGGTGGGTGGACCTGATTGCCAAGGTCACATCCTTATCTGGCCCAACTCTACATACATCTCTGGTGTCTATGGAGGGCCCCCAGCCCCTTCCTCTTGATGTCAGCCTAGACGTTGCTCTGGGAAACATTGATCTCTGAGGCTTTTGCACCCTTTTTGTATGACGTTCACTTGAGCGGAAAGAGAGCGTCATCCTACTGTCATGGGGAGCACAGTCACAAGGTAGCTGTGCCAGCCATGATGCGTGGCATGGCACTGTATGCTTGTCCTCTCCTGGCTGTTGGCGCTGGAGGACCAGTGGCTGTCTTCACAGGCCACAGAGGCACCTTATGCATGCGTGGGAGGACGGAGCCCTCAGGCATTGGATGTGTTGCTCCCTATACAACCTGCAGCTCATCAGGGGTGGCAGCAGCACCACCAGCACCCAACCTGCACATGGTCTGCTGCCTCTTCCTCACAGGCAGGCAGCTTCTCACTAGACAGGCCCAGCTGCGTGGCAACTGCAGAAAGCTGAGGCCACGTATTGAGTTGTACCGGTTGGGACAGGCTGAGAAGGCAACCAGGAAGGAGGAACAGCAACAACAGGGAGGGTGGTATGGACAAGCCCTGTCAGCAGCAACAGAGTGAAAGGGAAGAGTGAAACAATGGATGAGGATAGGAAAAGCAGTGGAGAGGAGATGAGGACCTGGGTCTTGGCTCAGGAGAGGCTTCACCAGCAACTTCAGGGAGACAGAGATGGAAAGAGAAAGTGAATGAGCGGTTGGAGGGGTAACCTTGACCAGAGGGACATTCAGCCTACCTGCCTGGTATCCAGGAGGGAATGGCCTGCAGCAAAGGGGACTTCTCTCTGTCGGAGGACTATGTCACAGGGACTTTTTTGACCAGAAGGAGGGGAGGCTTCAGCTACACAGGGAAGATAATTTTATATGCCAAGGCCTGAACTAAGTGCAGATTTCAGTGGTCACAGCTACTGTGTGAGAGATAAAGACATATTTCACTCTTAGATAGCATCTTACAAGCGGTAATTAAATTTTTACAACACCCATGTGAGGTAAGTGAATAATTATCACTCCTATTTTAAAGCTATGAAAGGAGAGAGGGTAAGTGGCTTGCCGAAGGCCACGCAGTGAGTCAGTGGCGGTGCCTCCATTAGCAGTCAGGAGCTCCTGGTTCCAAGGCTGGTCCATGAGCCGCAGCGGCGTTGCAGCCTCCCTGCCGAGAGATGAAAGCAAGCTGATTTCTCAAGCACTTTGATGAGAGAAGGAAGGTTAGAAATAGCCCACGGCTGTTTCTAGAGAAAGTGTCAGGACAGAGGGAGAATTTCTAAGGAGGGGAGTGGAAAAGTGCCAGGCTTGGGAAAGGGAATGGCGATAAAGTAACTATTGATATGGGTGGTTATGAAGGGAATAGAGCAGACAGACCAGAACCAAGTGACGGGGAAGAAAAATAGGTCAGTGGTGAAGGTAGATTTCTCAGAGAGTTCTATGGCATTTGAGAGGCCTAGGGGAGATGTGGGGAGGGAACGAGAGAGTGGAGAGAGACAGGAAGGGTAGAAAATCTGGTGAGAATGTGTACAGTGGTATTTAAAAGCTGTTGCGTTGGGAGGCAGGCAGAGAAATGCCACCAAGTGCGGGGCCTTACAGCGCCTGCCCAGTTATAATCATGCTATTGTCTCTTGCACAGCAGCTGTAGATCTGAGAGTGCTCTGCCGAGCAAGGTAACTGTTGGCACCGTCATCTCACTTACGGGAGAACCAAGGCTCAGAGCAGTAAAGAAGCTTGCCTATGATCACACAGCAAGGCCAACAAATTATTCCAGTGTAAACTATTACGATAAATGCAACGTGAAATAGGAGGACAGGCAGGGACACACAGTTCTCAGTGGCATAGGAGAGAAAAAGAAGAGAAGACAACTGATGTCAGCAACCCAAATCTATTTTTCAGAGCTCTGGAATACATAATGCCAAGTAAAATGACAGGTGGAGGCTGTGAGATTTGGATCCTTTGTGCTTTAAACTACAAGCTAAGGAATACCAACAGGCAGATACACCAATATAGGCACATGCACACAAATGCACATGCACACACCATGATTGCCCTGACACTGGCTTTGGTGTGGTATATGCCCTTCAACAAGTTATTTCTGCAGTTCTTCAGCTTTCCTCCTTTCAGCAAAATTAAGGTAACAATTCTTACCTAGAAAATGGAGACGTGTATACCCTAGAAGACTTTCACAACACCAAGTGTGCTTAGGTTCCCAAAGTGCTCTGTGATCCTTGGCTGAAAGCTGCAGATGACCGCTGTCCCAGTGGGATAATTTGTTTGTGGTCAGTCTGTGCCACAGAGCACAAGCCACATGTCTGACAGCCCGTGGCTGCCACATCAGGAGGAGTGTTACCTGAAAAAGTAGAACCCTGTAGAAAATAGCTGCCAGAATTGCTGGTGGACTCCACCATCTGAAGTAGCATAGTGTTTTCAGGGCCTGGGAAAGTCAGAAGCTTCAGAACAAAAGTTCCTCTTAGTTTCAAAAACCACTCTTCCTCACCTCTGCTTCCTCCTTTTCCTCACAAGAAATGAAGAAGCCGCAGCTATTTTTACCTTAGTTTGAGGAGAGCAGAGAAGCGTCCTCCAGTATAAAGTAAGAGGAAGAAACCAATTTAAAACATCTGCTGAATGAATCAGGAAAGAGCAGTGTAAAAGATAAAGCCTATTTTTAGTAACACTCTTTTGGTATTAAAGTTTCCACCATTTATTCCAACTTCATCACCTCTTTCTCAGCTTCACGGGAGGATCAGAGGCTCCCTCATCCCACCTCTCCCTCTTTCTGGTGCAGAGGGCCGTGCTACTTCGGCTGTGCAGTGCTACCACCCTCTGGCCACCTTCAATACCACAGTCCTCCATCTGCAGTAGTGCCCTGAACTCAGTCATCTGCCTCGTACATCATCTCCATGAGACGAACGTCGCCTTTCAGTGTACCCAGTGAGAGAGAGAGACAGTGATTTATGCCTTCTGATGCGGCTTTACACAACACTTGTTTTGGCTGCTCCTTTTTGTAAAAGAATTTCATCTGGGTGAAGGACGCAAAGGTTGACATGGCTGAATGCGTTCATCATCCTCTGCTGGAGCAGCACACGTGGCAGTGGGCTCTTTCTAAGAAGCCACTATCCATATTAGAGCGGAGGGTGATTCCTGCTTGCAGGATGTCTTTTGTGGGATGGGTTCCTGGGTCATTTTGAGATTAAAGTGTTAGAATGGCATTTCCTGTGGTACCTTGACCAAGAGATTTTATCTTTCAGCACCTCAGCCACATAGCTGTAAAACAGAGATCATACACCTTAGCTCTTGCATGTGGGTGTTGCCAGGATGAACTTATTAATGGTTTGATTGCATGGGTGTGAGGTTATAAAAACACCAAGTTATGTGGCAGTCCACCCAGGTCATTCTGTACTGACACTAACAATACTGAGACTGCTGCAGAGATGTTTGTCAGTGGGGGGAGCTTCTGCCCATCTGAAACTGCACTGAGATCACTAGCTTGTTTCCCAAAGCACAGCAAGAAGTTATGGGGTGGGAAGGACTGGAGGAATAAAAAAGATTTTCTGACCCAAATGCAAAGTACTCAGAATATGAGAGCTATTTCACATGCTGCTGTGTCAGAAAACTGAGTTTATTTTGCTGAAAAATTCCCAACTTTTCATATTTTGTGCAAGAAAGTATGCAACAAAAGCAAGCATAGAACAAAAAGCAGGCTCAGAAGCAAAAAAGGTGGCTTCAAAGTTCAAAGAGCATGTTCTAGCATGATGCTTCTTTGTGGCAAGCAAATAATTTTTTTCCAACCTTTATGGGACAAGGAAGTGTGAAGAACATAGGTAACAATGTTTTCTTGTGGAATCTTGCCAGCTTTGTAGCTCTTTAGGAGTGATGGAGGATCACTCTTGCCATGTCGTGTTTGAAGGAGTAGTGAAAGCATCCATTGTTCTTTATCATTTCCTTGTTAAAGCCTCTCCTTACAGGTGACAGGTTGGCACACCCTTTCCTAGAAGTGTTGTGGGTAAGGAGGTCTTAGACTGTGTAGTGCTCACTGGGACTTCACCCAAACTCCTCACCTGATCTCCAAAATCTCTTTGAAGATGCTACTAGATTTGTGACGGAAGCGTATAGGAGGGAGCCAAGAGGCGGCATGATAATTAATGCACCCCTGTGACCCTTTACAGAACCTGGTTCAATAAGATGCCAGAAATGGCCATTTCACTCAGGTAGGAATTTAGCTGCCCCAATAAGCCATTCAAACCTATATGTAGATTTTTCTGTTGGTAGAGTAATTCGTGCTGGGAGTGTTTGTTTGTTTTTAAATTTTTTTTTTTTTTCCTCCTTGATGCAGTAATATTATGGCACAACCTTTTGTGTGGACACCCATGTTCCAATGGAAATGTATCCATAGCACATGGTCTACTTTTTGCCTGACAATGGCTATATTGGTACTAATATTTTTATACAGGTATTTGCAAATCCATGTTAGAAGGTTGAACTAGTGTCCCAGTGACAGGGTAAAGTCCTACAATTTTTTATGTGTGGACAACCAGAGTGCCAGCAGTACTGTTTCATTTCTCAGGTTCAAAGTGGGAGGAGTGGTCAGAGCTCCATTTTATCTTAGAACAGCATTTCATTTTATAGCAGTTGATATGTCTATTGGAAAGGGAACTAGTCTATGTTCTCCACCCTGAATTCCTCATCAGAAATGGGTCTGATCCAAACAGGTGACAAAGAAAGATCAAATTAGAGATTGCTAGCACCATAAGCTCTCACTGATTGAGAATCTTAGTTTAGTCTGTATATATCTGAATGCTGAACAGCCTACAATTTTTTCCACTTTGGAAAAAAAAAAAAAAGCCCAGTAACATCTCTAAATTTCTGGAAAAGAGACTAGCCCTTCTTTTCCTCTCATTTACCCTCCTGTCCATAACCAAGTGTTCCTTTATTTAAAGAACAGAAACAGAAAAACAAACAAACAAAACAAAAAAACAACCAACACCTACTGTGCCCACCATTTTGCTATGGAAATGTGCTTCACAAAATTAAAAACAACTTTCAAAGCTGCAGCTCTTGACACATCAGAACTCGTCTTTCCCTTTTTCTTGTCCACCCACGAGAAAGATCCTGGCGACCTGCCTGGAGGAAGACAAAGCCATGGCAAAATGAGGCATCTTGCATCATGCCTTTCAATGGCCAAAATGGGCTTGTCACAGACTGTGAAAAGGAACAAATTTCAAAGGTAAAGGAACTTTCTACATAGGCTGTGCTTTACTTTTCATTCCGCTCTGGGGACCAGCAGAAAATCTATGTCTTCTGTTGATGATATTTGTGGAAAGTAAAGCTATTGGCTTTTCACACCAGGGTTTGACTCTGGGGACACTGCTTCTTAAGCCATTTTCTAATGTTGGTCATATGATGTCCTAAATAAATAAAAAAAAATTATTAATAAACCACAACTTAATCATCCTTCTGCTACACAGATGGATGTCTCTTCCATCGTAACCTACACAGACACTGGAGGGGAAGAAGGTATGTCCTAGATGTCCCTCCTTGATCTGGCTTCCCACAGATGAATCTCCCAAGACACAGAAAATCCTTTCTCAAGCTTCCTTACAAGCTGGAAAGCTTCCAGCAACTATCTTTGCAAAAGAAATAACACTTTTTTTCCCCCAGCAGCTTGTGTAGTTTCTTCAATACCTTTGTCTCCAAAGATTCCAAATCAACAGGCTAGCTCGTGAATTGTTTATTGAGCCCCAAATTATTCTAGCTTGCCAGCCAGCAAGTCTGACCAACACTGCATAGAGAAAAGAGTGGGAAAAATTGGTATGTATTGCAGTTTAAAGATGCCAAATCTATAATGAGGAAAGTGAGGAAATTCACAAGTCCAGGCTTCCTCCCTGGAAACACTTGTCACCAGCTGGTTCTATTTCAAATGCCTTGTTTGATGCCAAGTGCCACATTATTATACAAAAAAGAAACTGACTGAAAGGTTGCTTCCTAATCTGTGAGAGACAACTCAAATCATCTAAAAGTCTGGAGGTCAATGCCATGAGTGTTTGATGAGTGACAAGACATTCTGCAGTTTGCTTAAGAAATACTGTTTTTATGGATGTGTGTGTGTGCTCAAGTTAGAATAAAAGTTTCACTCCAATTGAAAATAAAAATTAGAGGCTGGCTTTTGTGAGATGTTCACCTCTTTTCCCAATCAAAAAAGATGAAAGGAAAAAAGTGGGTGGGAAAAGCCCTAAACTTAAAAATACTTATTGACTTATTTTAACTAAAAACATTTTAGTGATCTAAATTGGTTGCGAAGAATTTGGGGACATTAAAAAAAAAAAAAGAATTTCAAAATAACATTTAGCTGCTCTTTTATGAAACAACACTTCTACTTCTTCCAGAGGCTAAATGTCTGACACCAAGACCAGCGGAGTCCTGTTCAACTCCTAGGGTGAAATACCATTTAACTATACATACAGGCTGCTGCAACAAATGAATCTCTTTGGCAATATAGCAATACAGAACCAGCTTGTTTCATAATTTAGCATTTAAAAATCCAGACTCTCTATAAACCCTCAGTTTATAGATGCTTCAGTGACAGCAAATGGAAAAGAAGTTACCTCAAGCTGTTTGTAAAAGAGCAGGTTACATGGATCCATGAAGACTCTCTCAAGGTGTACAAGAAGTGATTTCTCTGTGCACTAGGACTAATATGAATTAAATTCATCTTTGGAAACAAGATAACTTACAAGGGAAAAATGCTATAATTTTATGTCATTTTCTAGAGGAGGAAAATTGAAACGGCTGATCTAGTCAGGGTATTTTAATCTATTTTGCACAGGAGTGGGTCTAATTCAATGGACCTCCTTTAATAAATTTAATATTATTAATAAATCATTTAAATCACTGTCCTTGCCTATCTACACTCCCCCTTCCATCCCCAATGGATGTGATATTAGCTTTGCTGAGGCAAAGGCAAGGAGTCAAATGGGAATAAATGTGCAGGCAGGAGTCACAGGCATAATGGCCCCAGAGGTGATGGCCTTCAGTAACCACATCTTCCAATCTCCTGAGCCTGTGGTCACGCAAGTCATGCTCCTGGCCACCTGACGGTACAGGAGCCGAATCTCTCCACAGTGGGTCACTTTGGAGGGGAAGAGGTGTCAAGGGAGGTTTCTCATCATCCTGTCCCCCACGTGGGGGCTTCAACCACCCTGCACAGCTTCCAGAGCCCACAGACCGTGCATGGCTGGTCAGCAGGTCTGTGGTCACCAGCTCATGGCTGGGGAAAAAAAGCAGAAAAGCAGCAGCCCTTGGACCCCAAAGGCCGCAAGAGGGGCTGATAAAACAGAGGCATGAATTTCTCTCTCACCTTGTGAGACTTGACAGTTATCTATCCTTGAACCAGGTCAGAGCTTTGCATTAACTGCTATTGCTGTCCCAGCAGTAACTTTGGTGTTTACTGAGGTCCTAACTGGATTACAACATGATAGATGTACACATACCCTGATTCTGTAGATAAAATAATTAAGAGATTGATCAGGCATGCGCATATTTCATGTTCCAGCAATGCTTATGCTGAAACATGCCTATCTGTGGGGGAGGACCTCATTGACCTCTTTGCACCATGTGGAAAGCACAAGCCTTTGATCTGAGCTCCAGGAGCTGAAGCAATTTGGATACCTGTGCAGAATATGCACTTATGTGGTATGAGGAGGATAGACAGATTCACGTGTCTGAAAAATCTGTTAAAAAAAAATCATTATTATCTGGATGCAGTGAGCCACAGTGAGTGAAGTGCCCAGTTGGGCAACTGTCATCCAAATGGTGCTGGTTGATTGATTAAAAAAAAAAAAAAAAAGATGGGAATGGCTCCTCAGCCCTTTTAAACAGGTGTGTGATTTCAGATCAAAGCTGCCACTTTGCCCACTGTTGATCATAAATTTGTTCAATGTGCCTGGAAGTGTTGGTCAATGCTGGAGATGGTCAGACCGTACAGCTGAAAACTATCGCACTATTATCAGCAGTGTGATACTACAGTGTCATTCTTACCTCCAGAGACTCAGAGAACACAAAACCTTGGGGTTTGGTACCTCACTGGGGGAATTTGTGCATTTGAGTTCACCTCTCTGTAACAGCTATTACAGCTAAACATAAATGAGAATAACAGCAAAGCAGCTGAGCACATGCTATGAAAAAAAATAGCATGGGAGCTAGGTATTATCGTTGCCTTGGAGAAAAGGTTTGTATTGTCACTTAATTTACCACCCTCAGAGACACAGATTCAGAACCTACATAAGCTATAATACAAGCAGGTCATGTGATTTGAAAGGTGAACGTGTTTGTATGGATCTGACAGGTGTTAATGACGGCTTCCAATAGAAAAAGAAGTTGCTCATTAAACAAGTCCGACAGCATTAATGTTTTCTAACAGCATTACTTTCTGGATCCAGGTGTTACAAAACAAGGTGTCTTGCTACCTTTATTTAGGAGAAGTTCCTTATGAATGTGAAGACCCAATTTTATCATGTAATGTGCTTCAATCCATGTTTCATATGTAAGGTTCATAATGAGATTAGGGGAGCGTAAATCTTTATGCAATTTAAATAAATAGTCTCTTGAACGTCTGGCATTAGAAATATATTGTTCTGTATTTCCCTATGGGCACTGATGTTGCATCCCGTAATTGTGAAATATTTATCTGTGTCATATTACAAGGCATTTGATTTAATTTTAAATGAGAGAGTTTCATCTCTTCTTTCTTTTGACCATCACATAATTTGGTTAATTAAAATTTGTTGGGTTCCATTTGCCATGAGAATACCAAAATGTGTGAATTGGTATTTCAAAAGTAGCCATATGGAGTGTCATTGGCACAGTGTGTGGAACAGCCCAGTACAGATATCACTGCTGTAACATCAAATTTATCCTATTAATCTTGTCTTTCTAGATTTGTATTTATATAAATTTCACATTCACACAATCTGAATAGTTAATTCCCATATTAATATTCTTACGTGTTTGTTCTTATACCTGGATGTTTCCTAAACCTATTGACTCATTTAGTACCAATCAGTTCTTAATTACGGCCAAATGGAATTCAACAGAAAAAAAACATATCAAATTCAGGTGTCCCATCCTTCCTCGAATTGGGTTTAATTCTGCTGTCAACTTTACCAATGGACACCAAGAAAAAGAAAATCATTGCAATCAGTAGAACTGGGAGGTCCAAATCTGTTGTTCCGCTATCGCTTTGTGGCATTGAGAGGGGCAGATCTTGCATTAGTAATCAGAAGTTCATCTCATCCTACCACAGACGTCTGAAACAGGACAGAGGAACAGTTGAACTTCCTTTTTCTTCTCCACTGCAGAAGGAGTTTAAAAAATTAGCTAATTTCATGCAAACTTATATTCCAAGCTGTCCTGTTTGTGTTCACCGTGTATTTGCCTTTGCAGTGCACTACTGCTGCAAGTGAAGCGGACCTCACTGTTCCAAAGCTAAAAATACATCCAGCAGAAGAAGTGGTGCTGTGTGGCTCCCGCTGAGGTGCAGTTACAGGATCGTGACATCTGTTGTAATAAGGCCAGTGGCTTAGCACAGAAGGATTTATCAGCATAAAACTGCAGTAAACTCCAATGACTTCATCTCCACCTCTGTTGTGATCATCTCATCCACCCCCATGCATTTCACAGGATGTATAGATTTCACTTGTTAATTCCTGCACCAAGCTCCAACAGTTTGAGGCTCAAGAAGACCAAATTCTTCAGAAAATTAATATCCCTTCTTGGTTCAAACCCTGCCCGCAGCGCGAGTTAGCTCATCCATATCCTCAGTGAGAGTTGCCTATAGCTCATTGTCCCTGTATTATAAACCATAACAGTATTATCTTGGTTCCCAGTAATATTCTGCTCATGAAAGAAAGTTTTCTGCTTGTTTGTTTATTTTTCTAGAATTTGTTATTAATCTTGTAATTACTACAAGGAAACAAAAGCTGCAAAGGCATTGTCTGACGGTGCAGGACAAAATTTTTGCTAAGGCACTGCCATGATGGGTTCAAAGATGTTAACAAAACCCATGATTATCAGTCACGAAAGGCTTTGCTCCCCATGTAGATGCTTACTTTAAAACAGCCATCTCTACAGCATCACCAGCAAGATTTATTCCATGGCATTGCTTTGCCAAATGGGAGATCTGCGATTCACCTGCCCTTCACTGTCTCCCGTTCCCCTCTGTAAGTGCTCATGGCTCACTGGTTCATAACTGACTGCCTGCACGGGAGCCAGGTGAAGCGATGAAGCAAAGCCTGTGGCCAGGGGAAAGGGAAGGAGGAAGAGACTTTTCCTCCCTGGAAGGCTGGGCCTCCCTGGATGATCCGGCCTCCAGTGCATGGCCTGGTGGAGGGGACAGTACTTCCCTTCCTCCTCGCATGACCAGATATGGCACAGGTCCTCACCGCGTGGATCAATACTGAGGTTAGTCCTCATCAGGTGACCTGGTGTGGGGACGTGCCACCCAGGATGTGGCCCAGTTGGCCATTATCCAGCCCTCTCCGTCCCCATTCATATCGATGCATCTGCCTGCCCCTCCCCCCCTTTTTTTTCATTAAACTTTCTTGTTTTGCTTGTTAGAATAAGTATTTCCATGCCTCTATCCACAGCTGTTATTATAATTTCTTTTAAGGCAAGAACTGTGTTTCTCAGGTAATTACGAGACTCTAGGACCTGAGGCTTTAAGAAAAACAAATAACCATGGCCACTGATTGACAACAGATCCACAGCTTCTTTTACACCATCGGAGAAACATAACTAAAACCTTAGAGGATTTTTTGGTTTTCTGGCTCCTCATCTAAACCAATTGCAAGTTCTCTGGAGCAATGCCATGAAGGGGCTGAGCACTCGAAGCAAAGCAAGTTCAGCTCCCCTGCGAAGACCCACAGGGTTGTACGCCTGGGAGGAGCAGCTGGGGCGGGCACAAGTGGCAACAGAGGGGGACAGTTTGGGCAGCGAAGGGACCTGTGCCCAAACGCAATCAGATAGCCAGGGCTGGGAAGTTTGTCTGCAGGCAGCTCCTCCTCAGCTGGAAAAGGCAGATGCTAAAGAGACTTTGGTAATTTCCCCTGCCTGGAAGCCTGTAACGAGCTCAGAGCAGGAGAACAGCAAAAGGGCACATCTGTTAGTTTCTCCTAAGCTGGAAAGGGCTGAAAGCCAAGAGAGATGTCTAGGGGCTAATTTGCTGGCCTGTCTACAGCACAGGAGAAAGTCTGAGCCCAGGAGAAAGCCCAGTGTGTTCTGCCTGAGAGCAGGGAAAGCTGTCGAGTGTCACGAGGAGCTTAGGGGCAGTACAGCTTATGGGACATGAGAGGTTTATTTTCTTCCTTTGTGTTCACTTAGAACTCCAGACGTTCATATTATACACATCTGGCAGATACTATCTGCTCTTTCCCGGCAAGGTTAATTAGCCAGTGCATCCAGGTTATATCTGGTACTCTCAGGTAACACACGTACCAGTAAATTTAGTGTCCCTGAGACAGCTTTTTGGTCCTGTTACAAATGACATGGGGCAGGCAACAACCACATGCCTGTCCAAGTGATGGCCAAATCTAAAGGAAAATTGTGGGAAGCTAAAAAATTAAACGCCAATTCCAATTTCATGCCACAACCTCGATATGTCCTACTCTACTTTGGCTTGGCGACTTCCCACATGCCTGAAACCATCAGTGCCTTTTAATCCGGAGTGAATGCTATCATAAGCTCAGTGTTTTCCTCTCCCCTTTCAGCATTTTATCTGTTCTAACATATGTTCCTGCACAAGTTTGCCATCACCCTGAGGCAGACACATCATGGCTGACCAGCTGAGTCACCCTCTGAGATCCTCCAGCTCTATCTTCAAGAACTATACCTGCTATGGAGACCAGGGGAGCACAGGCTTCCCGCACACTTCCTCCGACTCAGTCCCACCTGCAGAGCCTTGTCACTGGACCTATCCTGGTCAGACAGAGCTACACAATGTGTAAAAGGCATGTGTCAGCTGGTGTTGTGGATTCTGGCTTATAATCACAACCAATGGCTAAATAGAAAAAAGCTTGACAAAATCCACACTTTTTTTGTTGTTGTTGAAATCACCAGAACTAACCCGTCCCGCTCCTGTTTCTCACTTCTTGTTTCTGATGCCAACACTCAACATCCTTGCATTTGGCAGGGGTTCAGAGCTGGAACTGGAAGCATCCTGAAGCTGGTGAGATCCCACAGCAGCAGTAAGTAAACCCCATGCAATTTCCAATTCATTTCCAAGCCTAAGAGGACAGACCACTTGGAGAAATACATAATGATATGCTTAATTTTTAAACCTGTTGTTGTTTGTTAAACTATTCTTTGGAAACCCATATCAGTTAACTGCACTTTCCTAAAGACAGAACTATTGCAGAATAATTGGGATGGTATTAAAGTAAATGTAAAGCCTTAATCCTTCGTGAATGTTGCACAGCAGTAACAGGCTTTCTTAACACGGACTTGTATCCTCCAACAAACTGATGCCTGCAGATCACAGAAAATAATCAAGCCCAAAGTCTAGGAAAACTGTCTCCAGCAAAGGCCACAGGGATTTTACAATTAAGCACAAGATGTGAATGCATGTCAGTAGTCTCAGTCTGGAAGAGAATATTTCTGTGGTCAGTGTAAAACACAGTTTTAAACTATGAAGAAAGAGCTGAATGGGCATTTATTATTTGCTCTCATAGGAAGATCAGAAATGAGTTGATAAAATGTTATTTACTGTTTTGAAGTTATGCCACTTTATATTGGATTAATAAAGTTTGTCATTACTCCTTAAAACCAGTCTCTTTTATATGGTGAGACTGCTGCAACAACCCTGCTACTCTTTTCACAATACATTTCCTCGCTTCATTTCATTTATGTCCTTATTTCCAAGAATACTGCAGAAAGTCTGAGGCAAACTGCTTTTTTTTTTTCCAAAAGCTGAAGCATGGAGTTGTTCATTTGTTAGCATTTGTGAAACAGGAGAAGAGCACAGACCAAAGCCAAGAAATTCAGAATTTGCCTGCAGAGCAAGCCTCCAATAATAAACAAACAAACAAACAAACAAACAAACAAACTTGTTAAACTTATTCTCAATCTGAGCACCTCATTTGACTGGTCTTCCTCTAGCTGCTATCATTGCAAAGCAAAAGTTCTGTGTCTTGCTTTAATAACATTGCACAGATGGGAAGAAATGCCAACACTGGGAAATGCAATGTTCTTAGATTGGTCTGTCGATCAGGAGGAGTGACTTTCTGGTTGCATAGAGCTCATCCTGTTTCTTTTTCTATACCTTTTTTGTGTGAATGATACTAACTCAGCCTGGTAATGTTTTATCTGGAGTTTTACTGTTCCAGCTGAACTCCTCCAAAGGAAACATCACTGGCTTCAAATTAGGTTCTGGAAACAATTCATGTTAAGCACACAATCTGATTTTGGAAGTCTAAAAGACTAAATACTCTAAAAACTTTGAAGTTACAGTTTTTGACTGTTCCACTATCAATTCTTGTATTTCATACAAGCTATCAATTAGTCAACAAATTAGGTTTGGAACTAACCTCCCTACCACTTTTCCTGCAGTCTCTGCAGTCGGCTAAACGTACTTGTAGGAGGGTTGGCCTTTATTTCTCTGAAGGACAATATACCAGAGGGACCACTAGTCTCCTACAGCAGACTTTCCTGTTCCATTTTCAATGTTTTGATGAATTCCACTGATTTCTTGGTGTGTCTTTTGTTTATATATACAAATTGGTAGAAATGGTTTTTTGTTTGTTTGTTTTTAATCTTCAGCTTGATACCTCATACGTATTTCTCAGATTAGTTAACAGCTATACCTATTTTTTATTTGGCAGGTAAAATGACTGTCGAACAATATTTTGGGACCATCTGCCTCCCATGTGGTTTGAGAAATCAGACATCTCCACATCGCTCTGTGCTACATGGCTGCTATTAATATAGTCATAATATCACCTGAATGCAGTTAAGGTAAAATAATCTTTAGCAACTTTTGCAGGGTGCTAATTCATCTGGAGCAATACATTAATTAATACCTAACTCAGTAAGCTGAGGAAAGGTTAGACAGCAATATATCACACTGTGTTCAGGGAGAAAACACAGCATTTAATCATCAGGCATTGCTTAGAACATGCATTCGTTTTTAAAACTTGCTTGCTAATAGTATGACTTCTACATTCCTTCCATCTGGCTCTCCTTTAAAACCATAACCTACACCTTTTTGCTGAACCAGCCTTTCTCCCAGTTATGTACGCCTATTTGAAATCCCAGCTAGGTTGCTACAAGCTGTGTACAATGATGTTTTGGCTGAGTCCTTGAGGACCACAGTCTGCAACAAGCAAGCTGCCCTTCCAGAAAGTGACGGGTGGGAAAGCAAGCACATGAAGAGAGAAGCCTTCTGATGAAGGTTCTGAAGATCTGGTTCAACTCCAGGCTAGACTTTGAATATGACATTAAGAAAGACTCTTTGCCTACCTTAGGCATATCTTTAGCTGCTATAAATTGCTGTCAACTCACAAAATCAATGGTGCTATGTCAGCTTTACACCAGCTGGTGATCTACTCTTTTTCCTTTGAGTTCCCTTATGCAAAATGATGGTTTGTTTGCATTTAGGAGGGAATCGCTTGCTTTCTTTGTCCCCAGGCACATTCTGTCTATGAAGACCGTAATCTGCTTCAGGGAAAGAATTCCTCTTACTCTGTGTTTGTACAAGACACGGTACACACAGACACCTGATCTTGCCTGGGGCCTCTAGGCTGTGTAATACTAGTTATTTAATAATAATTAAACTGTATCAACTTTTAAAAAAAGAGTGGTAACACTTGTTTAGTTAGTGGGCTGTAAGAAAATAAGCCTGGAGTCTCCTCTTCCTGCTGCCTGGAAACCTGGAGGACGGCAGAGTGCAGGATTTACGGCAGAGCAGTAGTTTCTAGACAACCGCATTTCTGTCTGCCACCGCATACTGGCAGGAGGTACCCTTCCCAACAATATTAAATCATTTCAGGAATAATGCACTTGACACTCAGCACACTTTGACATAGATGGTTTCAAAATTCACTTTAGCAGTAAGGGAACCAAGCCACAGGCAGGTTAAATGACTTACCCAAAATAACATGCTGGTGGTCTGTCTAATGGAGGATGCGTTCCAGTGCTCTTCACCAAGTCATTGGGGTTTTTAGCATTATGTAGTAGGAACCAGTAACATTTCCACAGTGTGGACATAAAATATTCAGTGTACCTGCTCACTGGAGTGAATGAATTACCCACATTTTGGAGCTCACTCCCTGTTTCTGCACGAGCCTTATGCTCCTGAGCACGGGTGTTGACACACAGCTACCAGAACCACGGCGTTACCCAAACTCAGGACCAACTCCCTGCAGCTGGTGAGCGAGTCAATGAAAAGTGTTCGGGTCCCACCTAGTGGTCAAAAGCTCACCAGCAGATGTGTCTCCGGAATGGGCTGCTTTCATTACGAGCCTGTCTCCCAGGAGCAGTGGTGGAAGGCATGACATAACAAATTTTTTTTTTAACTATGTCATCACCACAGAGTTGGTCCTTAATTTAGTTTCTGGCCAGTCTTTGACCACTCAGCTTTTCTGGGTCATTGACACCCCCAGGTTTTCTGCCTACCAGCTACTGCTTTGGTTTTATTCCTGTCTTAGGGCTTGAGGGGCAGGAAGCATCCACTGAGGAGAAAAGCTCCAGCCTCGTATAACAGCTGCGTGAGATGCTGGTCCTACACCTGGAAAAAGAGATTAGAAGACAAAAAGAGATTAGAATTAGAAGTGACACATTCATGTGCTTTGCACTGTCAGCATGAGATTTAGTGGGTCTGATATTAATGATCCAGCCTGCAAATTGCCCTATTACTCCTGGGGGTTTTTTTTCTTCATTCAATTTTCATAACTGGAATTTTTGTGGATTTTTAAAAGTAATCTCAACATTCATTTTGGGTTGGAGCTTAGTTTCATCTTCATTAGCTTCATTTTTCCTTCTCTTCAAATTCTTGTCATTTTCTTTTACTATTAGCTTACTCCGCAGGCCTTAAATCAGGATAATCTTTCATCTAGCCAAAATCGCTGCAAGCAACTCCTGCAGATTTTTAGCATCCCACTATCTCACAGCAAGGGTGATTGCTGAAGAGACGCTGAGGTGTTCAGGAAACTCTCTGTGCTGCCATCACTCTATGACTAACTTTTGTGAATTCAGGCTTATGCTGACAACTGGTAACTGTTAGGTAATGTTTGTAGAGATTACCAGTAGAGCGAGTGAGCGACTGTGATTAAATGACTATAGCAGAGCATGCTGGGCACTGTAACAAGCATCTTTAGCTGACGGCTGGAAGGTTTTGGTCTGTGCAAAACTAGAGTGCTAGGAGGAAATTGTAGTCTTGGAGAATGTGGACAAAAGGGACCTGGCTAATGAGAATACTGGAATATGAAGGTCAGTCTGTCTGCCCTTCACAAGTTCAAAGATAGATAGGAAGAGCAGGAGACAAGGTCAGTTGTCCTCTTTCAAGAAAGCAAGAGATCCTGAAAGCCCAGAAATAGGGTATCTGCAACAAGGCAGGTCATAGAAAGCTACAAAGAGGCTGGAAGCAATGCAGCACAGCAGGTCCCAGATGTGGATGTGATGTTGGAGGGGGCAATAAGCAGCACTGGAAGCATTAGCCCTTCTCCCAAAGCATAGAACATGATGTTACAGATGAGAACAGGACGTCCTTTCACACTGTCCTGTTCTGTATGCACCTGTGTTCATGTGACTGAAGGGTCACAGTCCTTAGTAGACTAGTTGAGGCTTCAAGCTGAAATTTCTAATGGAGAGTGGAAGCTGTTACCATTTCTCCTCCCTTTCTTATAAAATCACAGAATACTTCAGTTTAGAGGGGACTTCCACAGGTCTGCTCATCCAACCTCCTGGTCACAGAAAAGGTATCTTTGAGGTTAGATGGATTTTGTTCAAGAACTTTCCTAATCAATCTCTGAATGACTCCAAGCATGGAGAGCCAACAGCCTCTCTGGGCAACTGTCCCAATGTACAACCACCCTCACTGGACGAGGGTGGTTTTTTTCCTCATATTTAACTGTTTGTGTCAGTTGCCTCTTGTCCTTTCCCTGTGCATCTTAAGAATCTGGCTACTTCTTCTGTGTAATCATCTCCCTCCACACTTCTGATAGCAGAATACACAATGAAGTCTCCCCTTTGCCTTCTCTTCTGCAGGTTGGACAGATCTAGCTCTCTTAGTCTCTTCTCGTATGTCACATGCCAGAGCCTCAGCCAGCTTCTGGTGGTCTCCCATTACTCTCATGCCAGTATGTAAATATCCTTCTTGTACTGGGGAGCCCAAAACTGGAGAGAGAACTCCAAAAGTGGTAATCCGTGTGCCAAGCAGAGGGAAGGATCACTTCCTTGGGCCTGTGTCACTGAATAAGCCCCAGAGGGTGGACGGTGACTGGCTGAATAAACCCCTACAATAGAAGAAGTCTCAATGGGGATGGGCAAGAGCAATGTGCACATGAAACTCAGAGAATGCAGGGTGTGACTGACCACAGCTGTTGCAAAGAACCTGACTTTATCTCAACACAAAGGGGACCTGAGTGTGGCCTGTGTTTTAGATAAACATCAGTCAACAGTTGAGTATCACCAGATCGCCTGGTGATGTAAATGTTTCACAGAATCACAGAATCACAGAATCACAAGGTAGGAAAGGACCTTCACGATCATCTAGTCCAACCGTCATCCTGTCACCAATACTACCCACTAAGCTACTAAACCATATCTTGTAGCACCTTGTCCAGGCGCTTCTTGAACACCGTGAGAGTTGGTGACTCCACCACCTCCCCGGTCAGGCCGTTCCAGTGCCTGACCACTCTCTGAGAGAAAAAGTTTTTCCTGATATCTAATCTAAATCTCCCCAGGCACAACTTGCGGCCGTTACCTCGAGTCCTGTCATTAGTTATCTGGAAGAAGAGGCCGAGCCCCTCCTCATCACAGCCTCCCTTCAGCAAGTTGTAGAGTGCAATGAGGTCTCCCCTGAGCCTCCTCTTCTCCAGAGGTCTCCAAACAATCCCAGCTCCCTCAGCCGCTCCTCATAAGGCTTGTGTTCCATACCCCTCACCAGTTTCGTTGCCCTTCTCTGGACACGTTCCAGGGCGTCGATGTCTTTCTTGTAGTGAGGGTCCCAAAACTGAACACAGTACTCGAGGTGCGGCCTCACCAAAGCTGAGTACAGGGGGATGATCACCTCCCTGCTCCTGCTGGCCACACTGTTTCTAATACAGGCCAGGATGCCATTGGCCTTCTTGGCCACCTGAGCACACTGCCGGCTCATGTTCAGCCCTGCATCGATCAACACTCCCAGGTCCCTTTCCTCATCACTGTCTTCTAGCCACTCAGCCCCAAGCCTATAGCATTGCTTGGGGTTATTGTGGCCAAAGTGCAGGACCCGGCACTTGGCCTTGTTAAACCTCATCCCGTTTGCCTCAGCCCAGCAGTCCAGCCTATGAGCCTATTTCTCCATGAGTTCATCAAAAAAGTGTGATTGGCTCCCTGAGTTAGCCAGACCAGCATGTGGGGAGTGAATACATGGCTCAGCAATTGCGGAGCGTAAAAACTAAACAACCAGCAACTGCCTGTCTGGGTCCCTCTGAGTGGCAGACCTACTTTTCAGCATAGCGATTGCTCCTCCCAATTGCTGTGAGCTTGGTAAGGGTGTGCTCTGTCACATCAATCGGGTGATTAACAAAGGTGTTAACCATCACCTTAAATGAATTTCCAGGAGTGTTTGTGCCATAATCCTCTTGGAGACTGAAGGTTACTTCCACTTGCATGGTCTTTTAACATTGCCTCATTTAAAGGTTTGTACTATAAAGTTTACCCTAGCACCTCGTTGCTCAGAAAGGTTGACAAAAATGCTATCCAGAGCTGAAAAAATTTCCCCTCTTTTCTCACTACCACCAACAATGAGAATGCCACCTGAATTGGAAAAATTGCTTTTTGTTTTAACTCTACTAGCACGAATCTCTTTTGGCTGACATAAGCTTACCTGGAGGATTTGCAGTTTTAATATTGACAGCAAGATTCTTTCAGGGGTTCTCATGGCCCAGCCTTGGCAAATGGCTTGGAGAAACTCACCTGTTAGAATAAAAATATGAGTGCACGCTGTGTGTATGGATCAAATACAAAAAACATCTGGAGAGCAGGTGCCCCAAATTGGTTATGCTAAAGAGGAATGTGACTGTCACTCAGACTTAACAGTAATATGAAAATTTCAAGAAGGTTTTTGCAACAAAGAAACAGCATGAAGAGAAGCATGTAAATTTGTAGCAAGAGGGGAGAGATCTTGGACTGGAAAGGTCAGCAGTCAAAATCTGCTTAGGCACTGCCGGAAGTTGCCCTGCTGGCATCTTGACAGAGCAGCCTTCCTGTCAGATGCTGAGGAGTCTGCACCCAGCTAGCAGATCCACAGCATGGGTCCAGCCAGAGGGAACCACAGTTGGGGGGCATATGCGGGGCATTTTCTCCCTAGAGTGGGGCCATTGGGTTATAAGAGGTGGCACGGGTACTCATGAGGCTGGAGCAACATATGTGCAAGCCGGAGAATCCTTACTCCTAGAAGGTTGGAGGGGAAATTGCTTGTCCTGTGAGGAGAGAGGTTTTTGCATATGCTTGTGTGATTCTGTGTGTGTGTGTGCACGTGTAGGCGCATACAATTAGACCATCTTTAAATTAGTTAGAGAACAGTATTTGGAAATAAGTTGGTAGTTACTGAGATTTCATGAGTGCCTAGTATTGTGACTTACCTGTTGTATCACCAATATTGACCCTGAATGACTCCAGGCCACACCTGGAGTATTGTGCCCAGTTCTGGGCTCCCCAGTACAAGAGGGACATGGAACTACTGGAGCGAGTTCAGAGGAGGGCTACTAAGATGATTAGAGGACTGGAGCACCTGTCGTACAAGGACAGGCTGAAAGAGCTGGTCCTGTTTAGCCTGGAAAAGAGAAGACTGAGGGGAGACCTCATTAATGTATATAAGCATCTGAGGGGAGGGTGTCGAGAGGATGGAGCTGGTCTCTTCTCAGTTGTGCCCAGCAACAGTACGAGAAGCAGTGGGCACAAACTGAAACACGGGAGGTTCCGGCTCAGCATGAGGGGGCACTTCTTTACTGTGGGGGTGACAGAGCACTGGAACAGGTTGCCCAGAGAGGTGGTGGAGTCTCCTTCTCTGGAGATATTCAAAGCCCGCCTGGATGCCATCCTGTGCAACGTGCTCTAGGTGATCCTGCTTGGCAGGGGGGTTGGACTAGATGATCTTCAGAGGTCCCTTCCAACCCTGCCCATTCTGTGATTCTGTGATTCTGTGATTCTGAACGTATAGTTCACTGACTGCCAGTTAAATGTGTGCCATTAATAAACTTATAAACCCCTTTGACCATGATTTTGATTTAAATTATTTGAACTGAGCACTTCTTCCCTGAGACAGCCCTCACAGCACAGATTAGCCCAGATGCACTGATGTCCTGACAATGACCCCAGCCTTCTCTGATGGAAAGCATCCAGAGCAGCAGTCGGGCCACGAATGTTAGTGTGTGGTTAATAGATGTGGTTATGCCCATTGCTGCTGGGCCTCTGCGGTTTCTCTGCCTTTGGTTGAAAGAGGAAATTGAAAATCCTGAAACAATAACAGTAGAATCCAAATAAAGTGAAAAAGTGATGGCGGAGGCTGGAGTGGTGAGAAGGGAACTTCATTCAATAGCTCATTTCAGCCAGACACCCATCAAAATACTTTATTTGCCTACCTTCACGTAACTTCGTGCTTCAGTCAGCTCTCTCAGGCTCCTTGTGTTGTCCCCAGAATGTCCATCTGAAGCACAGTCTAAGAAAGATGCTTTACCTTAGATGGTGTAAATATCTCCTTCAATGTCTGCTTGTTTGAAGAACCGATGGTTGGTAGCTCTGCCCATAACTGGCGCTCCTATAGAAAAAAAAAAAAAAAAACTGGAATAACACACAGCTGACAAGAAGAACGAATCTAATGAAGAAGGACTACTGTTTATAAGCTGTGGCATTGTCTGTCATCTGCTTTCAAATTTGTGGGCAGAACGTCAGTTGAAGCTGTAGAAAGTCACTTGCCTTCATAATTAATACATCCCCTGGACACCATGAGTATCTCCTGAAAAGCTGCTCCAACACATGTATTCCCTGTAGTGGGCAGCAACAGGGAAAAGAGAAGTTCTCATCATCAGTGATTACAAATGAATTCAGATTTTATAAATAGCAATAAATAGAAAAAGTGAAGAGAAGAGAAGAGAAGAGAAGAGAAGAGAAGAGAAGAGAAGAGAAGAGAAGAGAAGAGAAGAGAAGAGAAGAGAAAAAAGAATGGAAAAGAGAAAAGAAAAAACACAGACTTTCTGAACTAGGAAAACTTGCAGAGATCTGCTAGTCCAGAGAGGCTGATGAACAAAAAGACTGGTTGGTATGCAATGCACAAAATAAAGGCAGCTATTAAAATTCTCTTCCACCATGAAGCCAACAAAAACAGTGACTGGAAATAGTTCAAAAGCAAGTCAGAGATTTCTGAACAGACTTCCCCATGAATAGTAGGCTTAAATTAGCAGAGTCTTTGATGATGCAGCAGAGTTTTAGCCACAGTGACTCTGGATTCTGCAGAGGTTGTAGGAACGGTCCTCAAGGCAAATGGACAGGCTGTTACAACTAATTCTGGGTGAGTGTAATTCCCCACCCACTAGGAAAAGGCTGGGGTGATTTAGTGCCAGGCTTGGCTG
This sequence comes from Chauna torquata, assembly GCA_013399475.1. Lineage (NCBI taxonomy): Eukaryota > Metazoa > Chordata > Aves > Anseriformes > Anhimidae > Chauna > Chauna torquata. Next base: position 742,532 of record VXAL01009880.1, read on the forward strand.
GCCTGCAAAAGAGGTTTCTAATCTGAGACTTCCTGCTAGTACAACCAGGGGGTGGCTGAAAACTACATCAAATCTGCTTTTGGTGGTTGATGACTCTGCTAACCTTTCCAAAAAGTATATGCTTTGCATGACAGTATGCTTACTTCTGTGGAAAATTGAGATTGCTGAAAACAAAGTCCTCACTTTTATTAAGAACAACAACAACAACTGCAAAACTACTGAAAACTAAAACCAGTTTTGGCTGCCACAGTGTCTGATCAGCGTGGTTCTTCGAGGCCATATGGTTAGATTTTCCTCTTTTGGTGGATTTTTCATCAGGACTTTATTTTGCATATAGTATCACTTCCTTTTTTTTCTCGCTGGGGATGCACTGAACAGCCACAGTTGACATGACGGCTCCTAGCTCTAGAAGCCTAGCATAGGTACAGTGACACAGTAGTGACAAGGCTCTGTCAGGCACAGGAGATGTCCCAAAGCATGGGTGAGAGGGGGTGGGAAACTTTTTAAAGAGTAAATGGGGTCACTCACTGCTCTGTTCTGTCACGCTCTGCTCCCAGCTCCCTGTTCCTTGCAGAGCAATCTCTCTGACACCTGCTGTGCAATGCATCAGCTGGAGACCCATCACTACGGACTCCTGCACCCCACTTCATTGCTGCTGTCCGGGGGCTGTAAGGGGTGGCTGCTCTGCATGGGGAGCAGAGCCAGGCACCGAGCGTAGTTCTCAAGGACTCGGGCAAGGCACAGCAGGTCTGACGACAGCAGCCAGGCTCAGCTGAGAGTCCAGACAGCAAGGCAGGTCCATAGCGACGGGACAGGTCCAAAGTCAAGCACGGAAGTCAGTCTGTGGATCTGGGCCAGGGCGTGGGTACGCGGCCCACTGCGATGCAGCTGCAGCCTAGCTCTGGTGAGGGTTGAGGGCATGACTCTCACCTTAAATGCAGTTCCCAGGAGAAGTGGGAACAGCCCCCATTGAAACATCTGCCAGCTTTGTCTCATAGAGCTCTGTTCAAGGGCAGACAGTGGCTTATCAACATTGGCCCAGAGTCCAGGCAGCCTGGCTTCCCGGGGTGGGGGTGAATGCAGTCAGGGCCCTGACAATTACTTTAAATCCTGCAGTCACAGAGGCAGGAAGAACACTGCGTAATGGAGGGCATGTTTAGATCGCCTAGTCTAGGGAAGGTGTGAAGATACTCTTACTTACACCATGCCTTTTTTCACTAATGGCTATGCAAAGAGAAACCAGTGATGTTTTAGAGAGATTGAGCTGAAAGCTCTGCAGAGGTCAACGGTCAACAGTTAAAGATGTTAAGCTGTGCAGTTTGGTGCTGAACTGAGAGCAAAGTATATACTGGTTTAATGTAAGAAATGTTATACGGTCCCTACTAACGGAGCAATAAGAGCAGTCATCCTTGTTGAGTTTGTACAATAGGTTCTGGAGACGTTTTAACATCAAGTATTCTTCAAAGGCAATAACACAATAAGGGTGTGTTTTCCAAGGTATCTAAATGTTTGATCTTTGACAGCACCATGCCTCTAGTAATATAATACTGAAGTGCAATGCTCCTACACTACTGTATTCCCACAGAAAAAGATTTACAAGTCTGTTGAGAAGGAACTATTTACTCGATTTGGTTTACAAATGCTCATGCATAAAAATGTGCTTAAAGAGAGAATGTCTTTTCCCCAGGAGAAAGCTCCAATATACATCCTCTCTCTTGTATTTGCCAGGTCTGACAGAGTGATTAGAAGATATGCTAAAGGTTTGTTTTTTCATGGAAGCTTTCATAATGATAAGAAATTGTATTAAGCTTATTAGCCTTCCTTGTGCTGCTAATGTCTTTACAGAAACCCTTCCTGCTGCTTTTTACCTCCCTTGCTAGTTCCAGCTCCATCTGAGCCTTGGCATCCATAACTGCATTTCTACATGCTTGTATTACTCCCAAATAGCTGTCCCTGCTTCCTCTTTCTGTGTACTTTCTTTTTGTGTCTCAGCTCAGTCTGGAGCTCAATGTTCACCCATGCTGGCCTTCTGCCATTACTGCTCGACTTTCTGTACATTGCACTGGGCTATTTGTGGGTTCTGAGGAAGTTGTGCTTGGTGATCAACCAGTTCTCCTGGGCTCCTTAGCCCTTCAGGGCAGTTTCACATATGGTCCTGTCAAGCACAAACATGAACAGGCCAAAATCTGCTCTTCTGAAGTCTGTGGTTGTAATTCTGCTGTTTGTCTTGCCCACTCCTCTCAGGGTCTTAAACTACAGAGTCCTGTGTTTGGTGCAGAAAAGGCTGCTCTAGACCTTCACATCTTCAACCAGTTCTTCCCTGTTGGTGAATAGCAGGTTCAATAGAACATCTCCTGCAGCCTGTTCATCAATCAATCACCTTCATCAAGAAATTATCTGCAACACATTTCAGAAATATCCTGGACTTGCAGAGCCCACCTATATTGCCCTTCCAGCAGATGTAGTGGTCAAAGTTCTCCTTCAGCACCAAGGTCTGTGGTTGTGAGGTTTTCTCCAGCTGCCTAAAGAAGTTTTCATCTACCTCCTGTTCTTGCTCAGGTGGTCTGTAGCAGAGACCCATTACAAAATCATTTGTGACTTGTGCTGGTCTGTCCTCTGAGCCTTACCTACGGCCTCTGCCACTCTGCCACGTGTCCCAAGATGAATTTCCATGCATTCAAGCTCTAACTTTGCACAGAACAAAACCTCTCCTCCTCAGCTTCCTACTTTGTCTTTTCCAAACAGCTTCTACCCACCTGTTGCAGTGTTCTAGTCAGGAAAGCTATCCCACCAAGTCTCTGTAATCCCAGCGGGGTCATTGCTCTGCAACTGTGCATAGACTTCTAATCCCTCCTGTTTGCTCTCCACGCTGTGTGCATTTGTGTACAGGCACTAGAGCTGAACATCAAACTGTGTTACTTCTACAGGGGAAGGGTGCGCCTCCCCTGTCTTGGTGTCCTCCAAACACGCCCACTCTGCCCCTTGTGCCCTCGCTTCTCTTTGGGTTATGGTCACCTTAAGGTCTAGCTGCTGCTGTGTAGTGATGCTTCTGGAGAAGATGGGAAATGTCACATGAGAGAATACATTAAGCTAGCTGTGCAGCAGGAAAACAGTACATTTCCCAGACACCTGTAGGTGACTGCATGAAGCTCAGCAACGATACCTTTACTTTTAAAGAGTTATTAAGCATACTTGGAAAAGAACTTTGATGTCAGTTGGTACAAGTGGGATTAGGATTTGCCTTCCATTTTTTTTCTGGCTACTGTCCTAGATTACTTCCTAATCTTTGTAGCCATTGATCCCTTTCCCATTGTGAAGCGAAGACAGAAGGGGAGCTGTGAACAGAGGAGGGTTTGGGCTTCAGGAAAGACCATTTTTCTAACGAATGAATTGAAAAGCAGAGGCTTGCCAGAGGAGCCCATACTCTGTGGAGTTAAACTGGAAAGGATTGTCTGTCCCAGAACAGTCATGGGAGCGGTGTCCTGGGAACACTGGTCTTCAGTGTCAATATGGACCATTCTTTTAACCTTTATTCTGCTGTTTCTTCTGGTGCCTTCACACATACATTTCCATTCATGCTGCACTCATATTAATCTGCATATTTCTGTTTCAAATCTTTCTGCTTGTACACCTTTAACACAGAGTCACAGCCAGCCTTATGCAGAGAACTTCTTTTTCTTTTGTGGAGAAGAAACATCTCAGAAAAATAAAAATGTGCTACGAACACATTCATATTATGAAGTAAAAAGTCAGAGTGCCATTCTGGTTTTAAGGAAAGTAATTTCCCCAGCAGCAATTTAAAAACCATGGAAACAAAAGACTCTACAGCAAACTCTGGTAGTTACAACCAGTGGAATTGTTTCTTTTAGAGGAGATCATGTCATGCTGGAGGCAACAACCCAAGAGAGGTGAGGCTGCTGCAGCTCCATGTCCCCAGGTCCAACCAGTAGTGAAGTTGAAAATGTATTCCCAGTAGGCGTATGCACACAAAGCACATGCATACGCCATATACATACATATATACATGGCCAGCCACACAGGTCACAGACAGACTCTCAAAGCACTCACATGAACATAAACAGCGCCAATGGCTGCATCCTGCTCCCCTCTCTGGTTGAGCAGAATGGAAGTCCACCAGTGGGAATATATACATATATACATGTACAGGGTGGATCCCTCCAGCAGCTAGGCTCAGACCCTCAGTCTGCCCAGTCGCTGCCCCTAGATCTCAGTCTTCACAGTTGTTAGCACCTGGGCTTATGAGCTGCCAAGGTCACAGCCCCACTCCAATTGGCGGTACAGCCCATCGCACACACAGCTGGCCAGGACTTCCCAGGTGGGCAGATATCTTCCCCGTATCATTAACATTTCCATCACAACAAACCCAGTGCCCTTATGTAAGTCACTTCATAGTACAATGGTGTGTGAAAGCTCTGGCAACGGATTGCAGGGATGTCACTCCCCTTGTTTCCCTCCTCCATATTCCTTGGTCCCCAGCAAAGGGGTTCTGCCCTTCCGATCGAAAACCCACACCTCCCAGTGCAGCACCCAGTTCCGCACGTAGCCCTTGACATACAGATGTAGATACTAACACTGATACCAGCACAGACCCATATACTTCCCAGGTCAGCCAACCAGCAGTACAGATGGACCGCACAAACCTAAATTCAACAACTAAAATGTGTCGTATTAAGCTCTGATGACTGCAGGGTCTGTGAGTGGGTATGAAAGTTAGCAGGACCAAGCAATTACTATGGCATCATCCTTTTGCTTCACAGTCTGGCTACTTCTGCCTCCATCCACCTCAGGCAACTCTCTTTCCCATTTTCTGTGTTTCTTTATTTTGAGTTTCCGAGGGTACAGTCTGCCTTCCAGCTGGAGTAACAGGAAAAGAAATAGCATTTGTGATGTACTGTACATTCCCACCATGCCCAGATGTCAGACTGTAGGGTCTTCTGCAGATGAGTTCTCTATGCTACGGAGTGCAGGTCTTCCTGGCTCGAAAGTTATTTCTCTATTTTAGTGCCTTAAACTATATCTTTGGTTATCAACACAGGCTATTCTTTTAACCTTTTTTCTGCTGTTTCTTCTGATGCTTGCACACACCCATTTCCACTCATACTTCGCTCATACCAACCAATATTTCTGTTACAAGTCTCTGAAAGCTGACTCAGTTTACTGAGGAGTCAGATGAATACCAGAGCCAGAGCAAACAAGGAGATATTTCAGTTGGAAGCAGAGGAGTAAAGAGAAAGATGTACAGGGGCTACGTTCTTAGCGGAAGCAAGAGGTTACATCAGCTCAGCCATTTTTTCCATAGTTTCTAACTTTCAGCAAATGGCTTTGTATTTATAGCCAGAAACACTCGCTGCCCTGAGAGAAGAACACTGATACAGGGCTCCTTGATTACAGCAGTCCCTTCTGCCTCACCCAGTTGTGCTGCTTCATATAAACAGGTTCTGTTTGAAGAAGTTGGTGAGGAAGTCAAGTACTCTGGGCATTTGTATTTGCAAAACACCATACCAACAAACAGAATACATCCAGAAAAGTTCCTTTGTTTGCTTTTACTCAGGACTGATCCCAAATCCTCCTTAAGTGTATTTCACAGCAACAGAACATGCTTGCCAAGGTTGTATTTGCAGCTTCTTCTGCTTGCAGTCCTTCACTTTCCTTTCCCTACACCATGCTGTTACACTGTTCCAAAACTGTAACCAGAAAACTCCTCTGCCCACATAGTTCACATTTTTGAGTGGTTTAACGTGCAAATGCATGTTTTCACCCTAATTGGCTGAAAAACAGAAGACACATAAGTATAAGCAAATGACTGAAAGGTTTGCCAGACTCATAATTATATTCTACTGTTTGGTGTTGGCAATAGATTGCTGACTCACTGCTTATTTTTTACCTTATGAATCAGACTTAAAACTACATCGAGTATTGTTCTGAGTTACTTCATCCCTGACAACCTGTTGACCACCTAAGAAAGCCCATATGCATGTCTGGGACATAAGCCAGCCCAGAACTACCAATTCATGTTTCTAAAGCTGGAACTGATACGGTACACTCCTCCGTCTACCCCTGCTTTCGTATGGCTTTATTTAAAGTACTTCATTTGTTCAAATATCAGAGAAAGAGGGCAAGTATGGGAGAACATGCCTGATGAAAAGCTCTTTCCACAACTTTCCATCCAGCAAAGAAAATGCAAAACCACAGACTGTACCACCTCGGTTCTGCTCTTAGAGGTGGTTCTCTTTCTGTGACCTGAATATCAGAAGCTCACGCAGTGCCTGTGTGTACCAGGCAACGCAATTTGGCGTCCACTTTTCTTTCAAGGTTAACTTCCTGATCCAGACGGAGCAGCTGATACTGCTTCTTCAGCTTGCATTGCCGAAGAATTTGAAGATTAAAGCTCACCTCTAATGGATTTAGTACTCAGCCCTCCCCCCGTCTTTCTGATTCACCTCTTGCCGTGCTTCTCCAGTTTCACGGTCCTTCCCAAGCCCTGCCTCAGCACTGGAGCAGGAATTGTTTCTCAGCTTCACACCCTCTGCCAGGACACAGCTATGGCAGCCAGCATCGATGAGCAGCTAACTGCCAACCTAAAAGAAAAAGTAACGGCACTGCTGCGTGAACACCAGAATTATTTGAGCACGCGAGGTTTCTTCTTCTATTAAGAAAAGAAAAATACATATGCAAACAGGAGGCGGACCCCGCGGCTCGGCCGCTCCGCCCCGGGCCGCCCCGCGCCTTCAGTTTCGATTCCTGCCGGAGCGCGGCCGCCCACCGGCCGCTGCCGAGTCACCGCCTCGCCTCATCCCGTCCCGTCCCGTTCCGCCGCGGCAGGCTGAGGCTGAGGGGCTACGATGAGCGATCCGGCGGTGTGCTGCTTCCTCACCAAGACCCTGTGCGCCCAGGGCGGGCGGATGGGGCTCCCGGAGCTCCAGCAGCACATCAGCCTCTCGGAGCAGCAGCTGCTGGAGACGCTGGTGGCCGCGGGACCAGAGCGGTTCCTGGTGAAGAGAGACGAAGGCCGCCCCGCGGAGGTCCTGGCCGTGTCGGCCGTGCGGGTCTGCGTCCGCAAGGAGTGCGAGGGCTGCGAGCGCCTGCACCTCTGCAAGCTCCACCTCATGGGCAAGTGCAACCTGGGGCCCAGGTGAGCGCCGCGGGGCTGCGGGCGGCCGTTGGCGGGGCTGC
>VXAL01009880.1:749736-763322 GCA_013399475.1 Chauna torquata
GCCCCTCGCCGGGCGGGGGCCGCTCCCCGCAGCCGCCCCGCTCCGCTGGGGTGCCGCAGCTGCCCCGGCCCTTCTGCCCGGTGTCCCCATGACCAGCCCCCCTCAGGGGCAGCCCCGTAGCGAGCGTTTCTGGCCCGGGAAGGAGGGACTCGTTTGCTTTTCTCGCTGTTTATTTTGGTAGAAGCTCAAAGAGATAGCGGCACGTTACAGATTTTCTGAAGTCCAGTTTTCTTTGTCGTTGTTACGAATGTATTTATTTATTTTTTTTTGCAAGCCGTTTGACTGCCACACGCATCCCTCTCTCCACCGGTGTGTGGATGAAATAATTCACAGATGTTTCTTTAGTGAGAAAGAAGCAAAGTGTTTCCATGCTATCTGTTCTTACTCTCGAAAGTTAGGAACGCTTGATTTTGACTAAAAGTCACGACTCTGCTCACAGCCATATCTGCAGGAGACAGTACTTAATTTCCCGTTTGCATTAGTCCCCACGTTCTGCCTTACTGAAGACTGCAGGAAGGGTAGGCCACGTAGCCTTTCGGGGACAGTTCCCCCCCCGCCCCGCCCAGGCTAACCGAAGTTGGTACCTATTTAAAAAGATAAAGTCAGGGAAACAAAAAACAAATGCAGAAATGAAAGTCAAAAGCGTTTCAATGAGAATCAACGGCAACAGTGAACGCTTAAAGAATTTCCTGTTGAAGGCCCCATGCCCAGTGTCTTGTTCTGTTGCAGCATTAGTCATGTGCTGCTGCCACGCCAGACTTCTGCCCCCACGAAGCAGTTCCTTGTGCACTCAGATCTGAAGAAGATGGAGTGGAAAGACCTCGTGTGTCTCCAAATGGTACAAGCAAAATACTAGGATGCTAAAATTGTTACTCTTTATTGCTTTGCTGACTTGGTAAGATAAGGTTACATAGGATTCGTGGTTAGAAATACCTTCAAGTGCGTGTAGGCACCCCCACTGGATGAACTAAAATGTGCGGTGGTTTCCTCTGTCATGCTGGAATGATGAACCGTTCTGTCATAAGAGTATTAATTGTATTAATGTGTATTAATAATTAATAAAAGGAAGAATATGCCTTTCAGGGTGTATTTATAGGAGATTAAATATAGTTGATTAAGATGAGGGGGCAAAAAGAGTGCTGTGTGGACCGCATGGATCAAGACAGGATATTTTTTAAGTGATGAATCAAGGCTTGTTTCCAGATCTTGCATCCTTTTTTGTTGGAAAGAAAAATGTCTGTGCAAGTTACTGGGGTCATCTTGTTTAGTAAAATGAGGAGTTTTAGTCAAGTTAAACCAGTTTTTAAGTTGTGTCTGACCAGTAGCTTTTCACTGCTTGTTTTTCTAAATGTATTACTAAAACTGTTGATGAGTCATCACTGTATTTGTGGGCTGTTTCAACCTTTGACTTAGAAATACATACTCAAGTGATGTAAAGCATCACGTGACTGTTGGTGGCATCTGAAGTTAAGTGAGGGAAAGCTGTGGATGACCTTGAGTACTCTGCAGTTCTGCTACCTTTATAGCCATTAATCGAGTCATTAGTTAATTAGAGCCATCAGACACAGCATGAGGTGAAATGTTATCAGAAGTTTCAGTAGTTAACTAGGGGCTAAGAGGGTAAACAGACCAGATATTTGAGTCTGACAGAGTAACAGGTACTTTTATTGGTGGAGTATGTCTAGCCTTAAGGCTATATCAAATCGTGCTTTTGAAGAGCAAGACTTCAGGAACTCTGTTTTACTGTATTGAATTATTGCATAGATAGACCATGTTTCTCCTCATATCCTTGATGTTGTAATATCTTTTCAAATAGATTCCAAAAAAAATCACAATCTCCCTCTCTTTGTAATTTATACTCACTAAACATGTTTATCTTGGGTTAGTTAGTGGCACCCCCACCTTCATTAATATCCTTTAAGCATTCCTTTATCCAAAACTCTTGAGTTCATATGAACTTCTGTGGATTTTTTTTTTTTAAACTTCCCAGCTGGCAAATATAATATTGTGTTGTGTTCAGCTTCATTTTCTCGTTGTTTTGGGCTCTCAAACTGTTGCATCTTTCTTTACATGCCATACCTAGGACAACAACCTTTTACATGCACAAAATCGAGCGTATTGCAACTTCTTCCACTGTTGTTGATGTATATCCTCTAAAATTAGCATTCCCTCCAGCTGTTCAGGTTATGTGACTTTACTTGCCTCTTACTGGAGGTGAAGAAAGTATGGGGCGGGCAGACTTGTCTTTGAGTCCGTGCTTTCTTGTAAGTGGTCTGGCCACATTTATGTTTAAAATGGGGATGATAACACTACTGTATTTCAGAGTGATTACGCTGTTTGCTTCGTACTCTAGCTAATTTGGTAACAAACAGTCTACATGTTTACAGAGACTTTTGCCAAACTGCCTTTCTCTCCATGTTTTTACTCAAGTTGCACGGTAGCTGGAGCTCTTTAAACCTACTGAAGAAGTAAACATCTGATATTTCTGTTTTCTTGCAGAGCTTGTAAGTACTCTCATGACATCACCAGTGCTGAGAACAAAAAAGTCCTAAAGAACCATGAGTTGTCTGGCCTCAGTGAGAATGAGCTGCGAGTCCTGCTTCTCCAAAATGACCCTTTCTTCCTTCCTGACGTGAGTTGTTCTGATTTCTTAAGCTTTTGTTTGCTATGAATGGGACAGGGCAAGAAAGAAGGTGGGGGTCTGATCTCAATTTCAAGCTCTTAAGTTACATACCAGAAATATTAAGATTGCGTGGAATGAGCTATGAATGGGAATGGCTGTGTGAAAGCACCAGAAGAAACAATATAGAGCAAGAGTTGTAAAAGTGCCATGTACTTATAACTAAAAAAAACATGACAGCAATAAAACTGTTAAACACTGAGGAGTATGTTGCTTGCTTAAATACCAGAAGACCTACACTTGGGTAAGGCCGTGTCAGGTATGATTTGTCAGCAGAAGAGCTGCCCTCTGACAGCAGGAAATTGACAGCAAAGTTCTGGCCTGTTCTGTATGCCGTTCCTGTTCCTGTTAGCCCAACGGGATGGCCGTAAAGTTACTCAAAACAAGCAAACAAAAAGATGTCAGCAGCTTCATCAAAGGTTTACAGATGGTGAAGGAAGCAAGATGGAGGTGAAAGATCACAGTCATCATACATGCATACAGGGTATAAAAGGCCTTGCTGAAAAACAGTTTGTTTGGCTCTTAATCAAGAGATAATGGAGACTGAGAAGCAAGTGCCCCTTTCCTTGTCCAGCCTACATAGGCCCGTGTATTTTGATGCTCACAGGCATTGGAGAGTGAGAAAAATCTGTGTTTTTTCACAAGTGATCAACTGACTGCAATCGGTTTCATGTAAAATCTGCCCCTTCCAAAGTGCACTGAGGCTTTTGTACATTAATTTCCTACAAAGCAACCTTTGTTCAGTTTGTATGCAAGTAATTGATTTTGTTAAATTTGGCCAAACAATCCAGTCTCTGGTTCTGTGTGCGTAAGGGCAGTGCAATCTTGAAGGTACTGTTTCAAAGCCAGGAGTATTACTATTTTGGCTACAGCTGTTCCTGGTTACGAAATTACCAGAGTACTGCCTGCTACTTTTGTCTTTCAGAATTTATAGTCTCCACAGATCTGCTGGCATAACAGTTCTATTGTTTTCTTATTCCCTGCTGTGACAGTGATGGACTTTGACAAAATAGAGCATTATTTCAGTGTCTTAAAATACATTGTGCTATTCAAGGATTCAAGGAACCTAATGGTGACGAACAAGGAGGATTAATAATCTTCATCCAGCTCAGCTACATCTAAAAACTTAAGTGTTTCTTGTTTAATTACTCCCAGTAATGAGCAGATAGTAGCAACCATCACTGATTGGTGTTACTCTTAAGCTCTTATCTATACATCTGTTCAGCCCACACTGCTGGCGGGCATCATTAATTGCCCCCACTAGAGCACTTTAACTCCTGTTACTGAGTAAAATAGCATAAGCAGTGGAAAACACTGGTGCAGGCTATTCACAAACCGAAGAGCTGGGGTGGCAGAGTGAAAGCCTGCTTCACTTTTCTTTCTTAGAAATGCTAACTGGGTATGTGCGTGCTGACAAATGAAAACCCTTAAGCAAAAGGAATCTTTTTTCTTCTCTGGACTGAACTGGGGTGCAGGGTAAGAAAACACAACAATACCCCAGAATCAGGATTTTTATACTTTCCCTCGCCTTCTCTCTGACTCTCCTTTTTCATTTTCCTGGCAAATGCAAGGGGCAGTCTGCTTTCCTGCTGCAGCTAAATAGCACATTCCCAATTTAGTTGAGGCAGCACTTTGTTCTGCTTTTGTAGTTTATTCTGATTCTTCCATAGGAGCATGCTCTTACAAACAGTGCATACAAGTTGTGTTGTTAAAGGCAGTCCGTGTTAATGTCACGGTATGCACTCCTGTTGAACGGCTGTCGCTAATGATAACATATGTGTCTCTACTGCCAAGGTCTACAGGTAAACTCTGCCTAGGTTTGCTTGAAGTCACTGTCTCCTCATTACAATGTCTACCGCAGTGGCCCACTACAATGATGAATACTACATAAGCTGAAAACAGGTCCAAAATTTATTTTCCCAGTACAAGAGTGTGGTGGTTTTACCCTCCTGAGCAGTGGACCTCCACCACAACCGCTCTCTCATTCCCCCTCCTCAAAGGAAGAGGGGGAGAGAATACGATGGAAAAGGGTGCAAGGGTTGAGGTAAGGACAAAAGTTGCTCACCAATTACAATCACGGGCAAAACAGACTCAATATAGGGAGATTAATATAATTTATTACTATCACTAGCAGACTAGAGCAGTGAGAAACTAAAAGCAAACTAAAAACACCTTCCCCCTGATCCAGCCTCTTCTACCTCCTCCCCCCGAGTGGCACAGGGGAACGGGGAATGGGGGCTGCGGTCAGCCCATATCGCTGCTTCTCCTCCGCTCCTTCATGGTCGCTCTCTGTTCCCGTGCTCCAACGTGGGGTCCCTCCCACAGGATGCCGTCCTTCCCGAACCGNCTCCACTGTGGTCTCCTCCACAGGCTGCAGCGTGGAGATCTGCTCTGCCATGGTACCCCATGGGCTGCAGGGGGACAACCTGTTCCACCATGGTCGTCACCATGGACCACAGGGGAACTTCTGCTCCAGCGCCTGGAGCACCTCCTGCACGCCTTCTTCACTGACCTTGGTGTCTGCAGGTCTGTTTCTCACTCCTCTCTCTCCCAGCTGCTGTTGCGCAGCAGGTTTTTTTTTTTTTTCCCCCCCTTTCTTAAATCTGCTCTCACAGAGGCATAACCAGCATTACTCATTGGCTCAGCTCTGGCCAGCGGTGGGTCTCTTTTGGAGCCAGCTGGAACAGGCTCTAACCTAACATGGGGCAGCTTCTGGAATCTTCTCACAGAAGCCACCCCTGTGGCCCCCCTGCTACGAAACCCTTAGCACGTAAACCCAATACGAAGAGAGAGATGGAGCTACTGGAAGGAGTTCAGCGAAGGGTCACTAAGCTGATGAAGGGACTGGAGCATCTCTCCTATGAGGAGAGGCTGAGAGTGCTGGGACTGTTTAGACTGGAGAAGAGAAGACTCGGAGGATCTAAGCAACATGTACAACAGATACCTGAAGGGAGGGTGCAAAGAGGACGGAGCCAGGCTCTTTTCAGTGGTGCCCAGTGCCAGGGGACAAGAGGCAATGGGCACAAACTGGAGCACAGGAGGTTCCCTCTGAACATCGGGGAGCACTTCTCTGCTGTGCGGGTGACAGAGCACTGGCACGGGTGGCCCAGAGACGTTGTGGAGTCTCCCTCCTTGGAGATCTTCAAAAACCACCTGGACGTGGTCCTGGGCAACCTGCTCTAGGTGGCCGTGCTTGAGCATGGGATTGGACCAGGTGACCTCCAGAGGTCCCTTCCAACCTTAGCCGTTCTGTGGTTCTGTGAAAATCCTATGCAAGTGTATCTTTATTAGACTTTCCAGCAGTTAAACAAGGCAGTAAGGCATGTTACAGGTGTTCAGCAATATATGATTTCATTACCAGAATGAAACAATATGGAAGTTGTAGAGCTTTGTTTTTCCCCCTCATTCTGCACTGCCAGTTGTGTGCTTTTACTGGGGAAGATGGCTGTAGTCAGAACAGAGGCCTATTGTACCTGTAGAGTAAATGTGTTAAGCAAGATCAATTAATATTTTTCTGGTTTGAACCCAGACATAAGAACATCAGAACAGCAGAGACAGGAGACAGCAACAGCTTGTAAGCATTTCATAACGTTGTGTGGTGGGTTGACCTTGGCCAGCTGCTAGATGTCCACCCAGCCACTCTCTCATTCCCCCTCCTCAAGAAGATGAAGAGAAAAAATAACATGAAAAAGCTCAAAAGCTCATGGATCAAGATAAATACAGGGAGATCGCTTACCAAGTACTGTCATAGGTATAACAGACTTGACTTGGGCAAATTAATTTAATGTATTGCCAATTAAAATAGATTTTGATGCTGATAAAGACAAAATTAAAGCAACGCCCCCCCATCCTTTTCCCCAGACTCAACTCCTTCATTCCAGACTCCTCACTTCTTCCCACCACTGCCCCAAGAGGTGTAAGGGGATGGAGGTTATGGGGTCAGGCCATAACAGCCCCTTTCTGCTGCTCCTTCCTCTTCATACTTTCCCCTGTTCCATCATGGTCTCTTCACAGCCTACAGGGGATTCTCTGCTCTGGTGCCTGCAGCACCTCCTCCCCCTCCTTCTCTTGCCATTAGTGTTTGAGGGCTTGTTTCTCACACTTTGCAGTGCAGCGTTTTGCCATTTCTTAAATACATTTTCCCAGATGTGTCACTACCTTGGCTTCAGCTGTGTCCTGTGGTGGGTCCATTGGAACTGACTGTGTCTGGCACGGGGCAGCCCCTGGCCTCTTCCCACAGAGGTCACTCCTGTGGTCACCTCACTGCCAACATCTTGACACCTACACCCAACACACATTGCAACACCCTGCTAATGTTTTGTGACGCAGCTAAGCTTGAATACATAAAGAATAGCCATAAATGCAAAGGGGTAAATGGAAAGCTGTGATATAGTAGCACAAACAGGATGCAGGGAAACACGTAGAAGTAGTAAAATCTGCAAGATATTTGGTGAAACAAAAATAGTCCTGCAGAGCAGGTGGGAAGGGTATCTGATGGAAGCAGAACAATCCAGCAGAACAAGCAAAACCAGAACAAGTCCAGATCCCCACAATAAGATGTCAAAAACAGATGAGAGCACCCCTTCTTCCCTAAGGTGGTAGGGGTAGGAAAGCGTAAAGTGTCCACAATGACAGAAGGAAGATGGTGTCATAGTTTTGGCTGGGACAGAGTTAACTTTCTTCGTAGAGGCTCACACAATGCTGTGTTTTGGATTTTTGATGAAAATAGTGGTGATGTTTTTAGTTGTTGCAGAGCAGTGTTTACACAGAGCCAAGGACTTTTCAGCTTCTCCTGCTGCCCTGCCAGCGAGGAGGCTGGGGGTGCACAGGGAGCTGGGAGGGGACAGAACCAGGCCAGCTGCCCAGTGGTGACCAAAGGGATATTCCATACCATGTGGTGTCCTGCCGAACGATAAGAGCTGGGGTGGCTGGCCAGGGTGGGGGGGCTGCTCTTCGGGGACGGGCTGGGCTTCTGTCAGCGGGTGGTGAGCAATTNGTAACAGATGGGTAAGAAAGAAGACAATCCACTTCAGTTTCTGCTTCCTTCAGAAGAGAGTAACTGTCAAAGATTTTAGACATCAGTGCTCTCTGAAATCACATCAGTTCTGTGTTTTTGTTTGTTCACACCTAATTTAGAGAAGTTTGTGATGGCTAATTGTTTCATACATGATATTAACTTGTAGAGATTACAAACTAGCCTTTGGCAATATGTATTGTTAATGAGTATGAATCCAGTGAAGAGTTGTTTTGAAGTTGAAACTGGCCCAATTTGCCACTCTTTTAACCACTACCATCAGAGCAATCTCTAATTCCCTAGTTGATATATAAATCTGTATGTATTCACTTGCAACACAGCATCGAAACTGTCTATTGACAGGGGTTGAGAGGGAATCTGTGACAGTTCTGGTATGATGTTGGGGCTGCCTGCAAGAAAGCTGCTTGTCCCCCTCAAAGCAGCTTAGTTGTTTCGGGCTGCTCCTCTGTGGTGCAGAAGCAGAAGCGTTGCTGTGGTTCTTGTTGGACAATATGAAGGAGTTCTTGGTGTATGTTTTGTTCCCTGGGTCCAATTCACTGTATATCTCTTTTTTGGTGAGCAGAGGAGTAAAGAAGTGCATTTCTTCACTTCATTTCTAATCTCAAAGCATACTTCTTATCCTTTTTAGAAGCCTAGGCTTTACAAAAAGGCAGTTTTAGCTCCGTGAAATACTACCTCATTTGACACAGTATACATGTTTGTATGAGGAGGCTCGTTCTTTGTTTTTCTTTTTTGTTGTTGTTTTGTTTAGTTTTTGTGGTTTTTTGTTTTTTTTTTGACAGAATAACTTTAAATTCGTAAGTTATTGTGTAACCATCTTGCTCAGGAGTGCCAAAAATTAATGTTTGCTGAATTGGCTCTTTACTTCTTTTTCTTGGACAAAACTCTGCAAGAATTCAAAGCTGAAAATGCAAGCATCAGCTCAAAATGCCTGCTCTTCTCTGCAGGAAATGTGCCCAGATTATAGAAGTCACAATGAACACACACACCTTTTAGTCACAGTATTTCTTCTGTTGAAGCTGAGTGCCTGTAGAGAACAAAGAAAAAAAATTACTGATTCTAATGTGCTTTTCCACTTTATATTGTATCTGTCCTCCCTGCTTCTAGGTCTGCCAATTTTACAACAGGAGGGATGGTACCTGCATCCAGCAAAACAACTGCTACAAGCTTCATATTTGCCGACACTTTCTCCAAGGGCGATGTAAATTTTTTCTGTGCAAGAGGTCCCATAACCTCTTGCATGCCCATCCATTGAGAGTGTTGGAAACTGGAGGCATTGATGTGAAGATAGCTTCAAACTTCCAGATTATATATGATCACAAGTGTGTGGAGCTCAACAAGGAACAGAAGGGGAAAAGTAAGTTGTGAGAAAAATTTGGTTTAAATAGGATTTTGAGTTTGACAAAGGTAGAAGCTGTGCTTTCTTTACCTTACAGTGAAACCCCATCATCCTTTCTGTGCTTTCAGAACACTACTACAAACCAAGAGAAACTTCAAGTAAAAATCAGGCAGATAGAAAGAGTGAAGAACAGAAGCCACCTTTTGAAACAACAGGGGGCTCCATGGTGCATGTGTCACCTTCAGAAGGTAAATCTAAATAAGTACCAACTACTTCCGTGTGGAATCAGCTTTCCTACTTCACCTTTTACAACAGGTGCATATTTTTTTCTCTTCTCTTGTTGATCTGCCTTCAGGAATGGAGTAAGTCGTGACCAAGTCATGCAGGCGGGAGAGCTGCATTCTTATTGCATGCAATATTGCTATTGAGTGGCTGCTGATAATTGTGACTAGCTGGGATTTGTAACTGTTATTGCTGATCTATCAAGCAGTAGAGTGCCCTGTAAAACGATATGTGATGTATGTAATCCTCAACACACAAACTGGGATGTTGCCAGCTAGCTGAGGTTCTGGTCCAGCAATGCTATTCATTCAGTCTTTTCATGCAGATCCCGGTAGCAACGCGCCATGTCAGAGCCAACGTGAGTTGCCAACAGGTACTGGAGGTAAAGATGAAGGTATGATGACTCTCCAGTCTTGAGATCAGTGGTTCTCATTAGTATTTGGTTTCATGCAGTCCTACAGCTCCTTGTGGTAGTGGTAGAGCAACTTATGTGCTTACTGTACCATATGCCGAAAGCCAGAGTATCAGACAGCCTGCAGAGGAGTGTTGAAATTTCTGCCCAAGCATTGTGCAGTATAGCATGTGTGTGTCCAGTCTGGGGAGCAGTCTGGGAGTGATCTCTGTTACTGATCTGGACCCATTGCTTCCTTCCTGGGAAGGAGAGAGAGAGGTGTGTGTGTGATATCTTTTCCTTGCCTTCTGACCCCACGAAATGGATTTAGCTTTATCAGTAGAGCAGTTATATTGATATATATTTCACTGTGTGAATAGGAACTCTTAAATCTCCTGCCCTCCTGGGCAGAAGGGCTTTGGCTTCAAGGCTCTAACTCTGAATACAGGGATAGTCAGATCCTGAAAGTGTTTAACTTGGCTACTACAGTCAACTCCTTGTTTTTTGTGGGACGAAATGTGAAATGCAGTATCCTTCTCTTGGAGTTGCATTTTCACAGGGTAAATAAGGACTGATGTATTCCTTCTTGTAGGTAAAAAAGATGATTCCTCTGCAAACGCTTTGAAAGACAAGAAAGAAGATAAGTGTGATGAGATATGCTTGTTCTATGTCTGGAAGTACTGCAAACATAACGGTAAGCCTTATAAGAAATAATATCTTTGGAGAGCAGTGTCTGCAGAGGCACTGCCCACTCAATGGCTCAGACTAGTGGTGGCATATGGAGCATCAACATGTCAGCATTGGTAGTGGCGATTGTGCCTTCTCTTTCATTCGCTTTGTTTCCAAGTCACTAGTGAACACTGTCAGAATTGCAAATAGTCAGAGGAAAGTCAAGTGGACGCAGATAAACCCTCTCTCCTTGCGATAACCCCTTTGTAGTCTATTTCAGTTGCGTTGATGGGGTCAGGCCTTGGGCATGATTTTGTAAAACCCTTTAAGTGTTAAATGTTATACTTTCTGTAATTATTAGATTAATTTAACAACTGGCCTTACGCTGTCCTCATTAGTAGTTGATAACAACATGTCATCCTTTATTCCTGTTGTATCCTATGTACATCTGATAATAGGCATATTCTTGCCCCATTAAGTCCTTTGAAAAGTGATCTTTTACAGTGTCTTAAGAAAACACAGAAGTTGTACCAACTAAGCTAAAGATGGTTCTCACCCATCCTCTATCTATGGCCAATAACAGGGATCTGGGGAAAATATAAATATAAGCAGTTGTGTTCAGAGACAGTCCCAGAACAGTCTCCTAACCCCCAAGTGACTTGGGCTTCCTTGGTTATGAGGAGGTACCATTAGATTTTTCTTCTGGTCACCTTTGGTCTTTCTAAATTTCTACTTCCTTTCTGACTTCCTGGTCTTGGTAAAAGATCCATTTAATTAGGTCAGGCAGCTTTCAGTTTTCGCTTAGGAAGTGGACAGTAAGTTGCTTGAAAATTGTTTGGTCTCAGATGTTTATGTGTGTTTAGTATTTCTGTAGTGCGTTTGTGTTCTTGTAAAGATGCAGTTCTCCGCTCAGAAGCTCCTTTTCTGAATCAGATGAGTAAATTACTCTTTCCTACTTTAGGGCTTGATAATACCTCTTCTTCACCATTATTTGGAAGAAAAGGAGTACTTTAAAAATAAATTATATCTTTTATGGGTATTTTATGGACCATAGAAATGAAATCTAGCCAAGGGAGACCAAATGTGTTTTTTTCTACAACTTTTCAAGTTAATTTAAACATAGTGCTGTAAGACAGGGTACGTTCCACCCCTATTGACAGAAAGAAGGAAAAAAGGAGTGAATTATGCTGTCTTCATAACTGGGGCTAGTTGCCATATATTCTATGGTCAGAAACATCAAGGGAAAAGAATGGTGAAACTTTTTGGCTCTGTCTGTGCAGTAGATACACCAGCCATGTATCACATTTCTCAGACTCTCTCTGCTTCTTTAGGACCTGACTTGAGGCTCAAGGTTATGAACTTTTTGACCTGCATGATGTGGTGTGCCCAGGCTCAAAGCAACTATACTGTGACCACCAAATAACTACGCTGAAATAACTGTTGGAGAGTTAGCGTGTTTAGCCATATCATGTTTGGCTCAAAAGTTGTGAATAAGAGGTTTGGTCCGTACTCTGATGTAGAGTGTACATCAGGTGCCCTAACAGGGAGGCATGGAGGTCAGCCTGTGCCTGTATGCAGCAGCATGTGCTCATGCAGGGATATTAAGCAGGTCTGAACTCAAACATGCAGACCTAAATGCATTGTAAAAATAGGTGATTTAAAAAAAAAAAAAAGTCTTCCTCTTTCTGTGTGAAGGGTATAACACTGCTGCAGGTCTTGCATGCAAGGCAGCTGAAGTTGTTGCTTCCCATTTTCTGAGAAGCAAAGCAGCAACTCTAGTAATGCCTAGCAGTCTTGTTAGTAGGACAGTGTGCTACCTATTCAGGGACGAATGTAAAGTCTTGCAGGATATTCCGTGGAGCATTGCAGTCCTTCATGCTGCCTCATTCGTTGGGCTGGGCCTAAAGAAAACACTCAGGCCTTTAACAGTCTGTCTTGTTAATCAACCCGTAAGCTCTAAGGGACTAGGGGAAAGAGAAGCAACTATATTGGAGTGCTTATGCTTATGTGACCAGTAGACTCGACTTTTTACAGCTGAGAAACATGGTAATGTGACACACAAACACTAACTTGCTGTCTGTGGCACTGCTTTCCTAGCTGCCAAGGTGGTGTCCCAGCAAAGAGAACGTTGTGGGGTTTTTCTGAAATATATATGGCAGTATGAAAGCTTATGTTGCTTTCCTAGGTGAGACTAGAGAAACACACACCACTATTGTTTCAACACATTTCTAATTTCAGTGGTCTGTTTTTATTGCTTATACCAAAGCACAGGAGGTAAACCAAAGAGTGTGTTTGTTCCTTTTTTTCCTTGTCTTGTCTTGCTCTCTGTGATTGCAGAGCTCTTGACTATGTCTGATCTCATTACAGATAAATGCAGATCGATTCATTACCATTTACCGTATCGATGGCAAGTATATGATGGGGTCACCTGGAAAGACCTTTCCATGATGGAAGAAATTGAAGAGGCCTATTGTGACCCGAAAAAGAGCAGGTATACTGATGGCCAGACTGCTTGCTTTAAAGTGCTGTGATTGAGCCTCTGAGGGAAAACTCTTGTTCTTCTTAGAGCTGTCTGACTTCCACAACTTCTAGTGAGTTTCTTACAATCTGGGAGGATGTACAAGATGAGTTTTTTTTTCTTTTTAAAGAGAAAAAGTAAAAGTGGCTGCATGGAAATATCACCCCATTTATGTCTTCTAAAGAGTAACATGGCAGTATCTTGCATTTAAAACTCTCTGCAGGGTAATAAGAGTAGGGTGGAATTCAGTGCTTAGAGTGTTAGTATTTCAGGTAATAAGTCGTAATTTATTTTTAATAACTAAGTTAGGTCTCTTAACAGCACTTCAGAGCTGGTCCTTCTCTATGGCTGTTCCTTGCCTAATACAGCTAGTATCTAGAATGTGCCTAGAAGAATTTTATGAAATGCCCTTTATGTAAGCAGCCTTTCTTTTTTCTTTTTCTTTTTTTTTTTTTTCCCCTAAGAGAATGTATGCTAGGGTCATTCATTTTCCCTTTAACTCCTTTCTGAAAGCCTCACTGTAATTTGGCTGGATTGGTAGGGGACCCCAAGCTTGGCATTGATAAGTTGACATCATCATTTTGGCTCTTGCCTCTTAAGGCAGCAAATGATTTTGATTTACACAGAATCACAGAATCACAAGGTTGGAAAGGACCTTCACGATCATCTAGT
>VXAL01009880.1:763463-789580 GCA_013399475.1 Chauna torquata
CCAGACTAAACAATCCCAGCTCCCTCAGCCGCTCCTCATAAGGCTTGTGTTCCATACCCCTCACCAGTTTTGTTACCCTTCTCTGGACGCGTTCCAGGGCGTCGATGTCTTTCTTGTAGTGAGGGGCCCAAAACTGAACACAGGACTCGAGGTGCAGCCTCACCAAAGCTGAGTACAGGGGGATGATCACCTCCCTGCTCCTGCTGGCCACACTGTTTCTAATACAGGCCAGGATGCCATTGGCCTTCTTGGCCACCTGAGCACACTGCCGGCTCATGTTCAGCCCTGCATCGATCAACACTCCCAGGTCCCTTTCCTCATCAAATTTACAAATTCATCAATTTACTGCTTGACTAGGCTGCTGGATGGTGCAAATCACAAGCAAGATTCCCAAGATGAGGCCGCTTTCGAAGTCTTCCTGTCTGAGCAGGAAGAGTTAATTTTTCAAGCCTGCAAGGAGTAACAGTCCATGTAGCTCCAGCCATGAATGCAATTTACAGAATTCACAGCTGAGATTGTGTCTTCTGTTACCACAGAAGAAGAACAAAGCTGATAAGCTGCAGGTGTTTTTGGCAAACTTAGACAAGTACTTACCAACTTTTATTTTTCTACTGAGAAAAATTGCTGTGTGCATTTATTTACTGCATAAATATCTTTTGTCATGTTGTGCGTGTAGCCCTGGACTGTCTGTAAAGCTGGCAGTGCATCATCTGGCTAGTGATTGAGATATTATTCAGTCTCACAGGTCATAGTTTGCTTCTGAATGTTGGAAGCAGTTTTCAGAGCTACCTTGCATGCTGTGGAAAATACTCTTATTTCAGGCCTAATTAAGTTCAGACAGTCACATTATATTAAAGAAAATTGCACAGATTAAACTGGGTTTTAGAGGATAAAATCTGTACTGTTAACTATAATAAACCTCTGAATTTGTCCATACAGTATAGCAGATAAGAACATTAATTTCCACACAATGATCTGCTCCTCTTCTTTGCTTCGGCGCCTCTCTACACCATCGTCTGTCACAAAACCCAAGTTTGTACTGACTACAAAGTGGATTTGGTATTGGCAGAATGACCAGGGCCAGTGGATTGAATATGGAGAACAGGTGAGTCCATATCCTGTACATCTTCCTCATCCTGTGCTTTGAATCACTCCTGAAGAAATGTATGGAGCCTCTTCCCTCCACTTCCCTTTACTCAAGCAAGGTTAATTAAGTAAATACTTGTGCTTGAATTTTAGTGTCAAATAAGGCAGTGAAGCTACAGGTGTTTATAAGAGATATGATAAAATGATGACAGGCTGGAGGGGAAGGAACATGCCTTTTCTCCTAACAGTGAGGTTCAGTGCAAGCAATTGTCTCTCTTTGAATGTGGATGATTTGATAGGACTGCTTTCCTGACAAGGACCTTGTTGGTGAATGCAAGAAAACAAAATTCCTTTGTTTCACTTTGTGTTGATGAGACTGTTTTTGATGATACATGCTGGCTTCAGTCATCAGACTCCCTTTTGGAGATGTCTGTGGCTTCACGGACTATTCTTGAGATATATAGCTTTTTAAATTATTCAGGAAGTAGTCTTGCCTCTCTTCTAAGCATTGCCCTGCCTCCATGGAGATGCAAGGATTGCTCTCTGAGATCAAATATCACCTTTATCCTTGGGTGGCCAAATCCTCTTTGAT
Source organism: Chauna torquata (assembly GCA_013399475.1). Classification (NCBI taxonomy): domain Eukaryota; kingdom Metazoa; phylum Chordata; class Aves; order Anseriformes; family Anhimidae; genus Chauna; species Chauna torquata. The sequence continues at coordinate 765,142 of VXAL01009880.1, forward strand.
GGGAGAGTGATCGATCTGAAAAATTGCCATCTGATGCTATGGGAACAGACAGGTTTTTTAGGGATCCTGGGCAGAATGAGGATGCTGCTAAGCTGTAGTTATAATTAAAGCTTTATTATTTCACAGAATTTTGTAGTTAACATAGCACCAGATTTTATGATCAACATAGCACAGTATTTTAAAATCAGCATAGCATATAGTTACTTTGTGTTTGTTCTGATCACCTGGACCCTCTGCAGATTGGGTCTGTCATGAATTAATTTGGACAAACTCAAACTTAACAGGCATTAGGGTTTATTAATATTTTATGGTAAATCAGGAGATTAGACTGTGTGATATTTAACAGCACTTAATCAACAGCCCATTAACAGAGTGATTCAACAGAGTTTGCTACAATCAAAAAAGCGACTTAGTTAAAGATTTGAGAATGGCAAGGTTCACACAAGACTTACTGCAAGGTGTAGAGGTTTCTTAAACTTAGTTGCATGCCTTAAGAACTTTTTCCTTTTTGGTGCATTACTCACCCTTCTCTTTTGTCAGCTTATTTAGCAGACAAACGTTGAATCCCAAGAAGTCTGGCCTTTGATGAATTACTCACTTTCTTCTTTCATCGGCATATTCAGCAGATCTTAGAACCTTGAGGAGTCTGCCCTGAGAGGCATGTCAGCTCAGGGGGAGTTCCTGAGTCACAGCCTGCTGCAATCCTGGAGAGCTCAAGGGGCCCTTTGCTTAGGACCGCTATTCATAGGACTGCAAGACAATTGACTCTTAGTGTTTTTCCATCCTCGGTATGATTTAGACAAGGCAGTTCTGGTATTTTCCACCAACCATGCCATGCTGGTATCTTCCAGAATGTACAGTTCTGTTACTTCCCAGATTGGGCTATGATCCATGCCATAAGGATTCGAAATGTGATTAAGGAGTGCCTGTTCGTACTCACCCCTTATGCCTGTTGCCCATTGACAATAGAAGAATGATGTAACATTAGTTAATCTTGAACCACAGCTGAATTTGGGGAAAGACTACTCCACCAGAGGGTCAAATCTTAACACTTGGCATGCAATATAACAATCATAATCTAGACTTGGAATACATGTAGAGGAATATGAGTTACTCAGTCAATCCTTGGAAGAAGCAGTATGATGGTGGAGGCGTCCCTGGGCACCGGGGGAATCATGGGTTTTGCCATCAAGTGGCAGCTCCAGTCTAAGTCCTACTTAGGACCTGTAGCTGCTTGGTTTTATACACAGTGCTTTGTGTGCTGTTATGCTTCCCCGTGCTATGACAGGGTCACCACATCCTGTCTGGCTGGGTCCCTGGGACCTTCAAGGCTGGTGGAGAGGGAAAAGGTTGGCCTGGCACCCAAGACCTTCAATGCCAATGACAAAGGGGAAAAGGGGGGCTGATACCTGACCAGCTCACTTACAGATAATGGCTGCTTACTTTACAAAATGGCATTGGCTACACTAACGATATTACCAGGGATCAGGAGCAGGGGTACTGGTCATAGAAATGCAGGAAAAGGAATAGATAAGGCATCTCTCCTTCTCCTCAGGCAGATCAGTTTTCTCCACCTGGTTCACAGTGTAGCTGCACAAATGGTTTTCTTGGTAGAATGCAAAGGTGATCCAGGGGCAGGGAAAGGTAGGCAGGGGAAGATGATGTGTATAGTGACTCTGGCAAAGGTGGGCCTCGATTTCAATTGGCAGCTTGAATGGAAAGCGTCTCCATTAGCATACCCTCATGTTTTACATGGGGTTGGTTTGTACACTAGAGAACTGTACTTGTTACAGAAATTTAAATGGGATACATGCATGTCCAGTATTATGTGTTTCCATGTATGTTAGGAGTGTTCGGTAATCACAGTAGGCCATGATAGTTCTGGCTGGATACCTCTTCATCCTTCTCTTTGCTTCCTCTTTCCCTCTACCCAAACTAGTTATCTAGGGGTTAGTCTTGACTGTTTAGTCATTACTCTTCTCTCTTGTTTTTTTTTTCCCTAAAGGGAGAAGGTGGTATTGTGAACTCACCATCTTCTGACATACTTGAGAATTTGTATCTGGCAGATCCGGATGCCACTGTAACTTTCCAGGCTGGCTTGTATTATTACCAGCTCAATTTTAAAGGTACTCACTTTAAAGGTTCTCATTTACAGCTATGCAGTGCTTTGCAAAGATTAACTTGCAAGCTATCTCAGCTTTTTAAAGCTACGACTTTACTAATGTTACCAGATTTACTCTGTGGAAGTGAGGTAGTGATGGAAGTGAGGAAATTCCTTACATAAGTACCCTTCTCCCTTACTCCTTGACACTATCCAGACTCACATAGGAGCAGAAATCAAAAAATCAAAGTCTTCACATAAAGTCATGGTAAACCTGAAGTAAAGTGAGGTAATCCTCTTAAAAAATCAGGCATCTTTCTGTGCTGCTGGAGCAACTTTTGAAGAGCACAAATGACATAAGGGAGCAAGCAAGATAGGCACAGTTTAAATAAGAGTTACAGGGAAGGACAAGAAGCTCATGTAGGCTTTGTGCACCTATTCTTCAGCAGATAGAATTGACAATGAATATGCCATTTTTCATTAATAAATGTTTGTCATTAATTAATGACTCCATCTGCTGGACTTACTCATTACTTTTTTTCCTTTTCCTTTCTGTTTTCCCCTCTAGAAATGACCCAGACAAACATCTCTTCTAAAACTCAAAGACGGGTCTGCAGACGACCAAAGTTTGTGTCTTCTGAAGACGTGCAGAAGATAAAGAAAAGGTAAATGTTGCTCTTAAGTTGTTTCATTCATATTTTAGAAGTAATTATAAGGCAAAATGGCAGCCAGTGTCGGTAGCAATTGTGCAAAGAATTCAGCTGTTGCTAGAAGAAAACATATCCACCTGGCTGTATCACGAGCTGCCTGCTTGGTGCGTCGCCTCGTTTCTGGGATACATGTTACTCCAGGTACCACATCCACTGGACTGGTGATGGACAGTTATGTCTTAAATTAGCAAATGAAAGAGGACTGTGACCATTGAATGGCGGCATGCGTAGCCCAGATTACAGAATGAGGCCATTTCCCAATTTCTTTGTGGTTTATTTTGTTTATTTTTAAAGGTAGGAATTGGCCAAAGGGGATGCTGCCAATCTGAATATTCAGAGCAGGACTACAATTAGTAACACCTTCTCCCTTTCTTTCCCTTTGCAAGCAGTCAGAGGGATTCTTCTATTCCAAATCAAGCATGTCCACCCCACTGGGATAAATCTGCACTGCCTGACTTAGGATACAAGGTATCTTCCTTTTTTTTTTCTCTCTCTTGTAATTCTGATGGAAAAGCATGATTCAAAGGAGGATGTTGCAATTGCAACTGGGTAGATGCTAAAAAGGGATAGGAGTAGTTTCTTGGGTGGCTATGCTAAAGATCTAGATGATCTTCTAAGAGGTCCTGAAAAAGATGGCAAATACCCATGAATATCATCTGCATTGTAGGCATCTATTTACATGCAAAAACAAAACTCACCAAATTCAAGACAAAAAGATTCACTGTTAAAAATGTACTATTATCTTGCCTTGGTATCGTGGTGGACCAGTTAAGGAAGGAGCTTCTATGAAGTGTGTAGAACTTCTTCACTAGAAGCTGGGCTGAGACCAAACTCTTTCTGTGTAGGCCATTAAAAAAACATCCAATAATAATACCGTCATGGTTGTTGCTGGATAAAGTTTGGATTGGGAACTTAGAAGAGGAAATCTCTGTATGCTGTTTCAAGTCACCCAGTACTGTAACACATCACAGATCTTAGCACGGACCACAGCCTCGTGGAATGGCAGGAATAGAGAGTTACAGCCAATAATATCTAAAAACATTTGCAGTGATCTCTTAAAAGGAAAAGAAACAGCAACAAAAAAAATGCTGCCAGGCCGAAGTCTATGTACCTATTTGGTATAGCAAGACCAAAAATGTGCAGGTTTTTGTTTTGTTTTGTTTTAATTACTCATTCCAATGATATTAAGAAGTAGTCCTTCTGGAAGAGCAACACAGACTGTTGAAGTCCTACAGCATGCTAAAAAAATTGCTTTTCAGTGTTACATTTGTCCTTTTGTACAGTGTTTTGACCCTGATTAAGGAACAGTACATCATGTTGAGCACAAGAGGTTTTACTTGTTGATTGTTACAAAATTTTGTGTGATGCTGATCAAGTTGTACAGGCACAGACATCCTGATGGCTAAGGGGCAGGACCGAAGTAATACATTTCCAGACTGGGAATTCCTTCTGGCTACTTTCATTTGACAGAGAGCTCCATTGCTATTTTCACTTCTTGTACTTGATTTTTCCTGGTGTTGTTACATTGGGAGTGGCATGAGAACCAGAAATACCATGTCTCTTAGGTTCCATGGGCTGTTTTCTGTTATCTGCTTTGTCCTGGATGTTTCATTTTACCCTGGCTACCTTCTGTTGGATTATGCCTTACTCAATGTAATAGCAGTATCTGGCTGTGTATGTGTATAGAAAATTCATCTAAATACAGTTCTGCTGAAAAATCAATAGGTAAAATTTAAGTCAATTGCTCTGTACATTAGCTCCCTTCAAATAGTTGTTTTTCACAATTAGTAGAAAAACAAACAAACAAACCTAATTTTTCCAGACTGCGAAAGTTTCAGGTGTCTAGCACCTAGTGATTGAACTAGTAAGAGTTTGTGTGGGAACCTGGCAGCCAGACCTTTTGAAAATTTGGACCTGTGATGCTTTGAGCTCTGTCACAATAATAAAGGAGACAGCTAATTGGCTCTTCCTTTGGCTTATCAGCAGCTTAACTGACTAACATAAGCTTGAATTTTTCAAAAGAACAAGAAGAAGACAGGTAGCTCAGTTCCTTCTAGGTCTATGAGTCGTATGTACTCACTGCTTCCCTTATTTACTCTGAAAATTTCAGACTGAATTTTGGTTGAGTCTATTCATTTAGGTGTTTCTGGAGTCACTGAGGTGAATGTGAGAGGCTTTGGAATGTGACATGCAGATCCATGGTATCTCTGGTGGTACTTGTGGGAATGTGTGAAATAAAAATCATCTTGTTTCCTAGAGCTCAGTTTGCTTGCTGAGTTGACACCTAAGAAAACTGTCTCTTAACTTGTAAACTGAGTGCCTTTCATATTATGAAAGGAAAGGATAATTCTGTATCTAAAAAATAACAAAGCCCATAGTACCTTTTGGTAGTAAAAATGAAAACCTGGGCTAGATTAAGTATTTCTTTGGGACCCTAAGCATTTTTTTTTGCAGTAGGTAATATTGGGACTGGCTGGGATTCTGCATTCATGTGGTGACCATCGTAACATCTGACAATTACGACCTGATGAATTCCCTTCTCTTCAGACAGTGACAAAAAATCCCGGCTAACTTTGCTGCGCTGGAAGTGATCCGTTATAAAAAGAAACATCTATGAGATAGGGAGAAAGTCTTCCTTGCTTAAAAAGAGCAGCTCTGTTTTGGTAACATTGCTTATTTTTTGAGTGTTGCAGTGTCTTAATCTGTAAATCACTTAGAATCATAGTTCTATAGGAAGTAGAGCATGTGAAAAGCACATTAGACATTGGTAACAAATTCCAGTTGGAAAATTGGTGTAAATCTCTTCTGTCTTTGTTTAACAGACAAAGTGGAGCTAGTAGTTGGCAAGCCTTTTAAAGGCAAAAAAGGAATTTATATTGTGTTGGAACTTCATCTTGGGATTTAAATTGTATCTTTAATGTAGAACTGAGAAATGTGTGCGATGAAGGCAGTGTATTTTTGTGCCAGAGGATTAGTCTTTGTGTGGCAGCTATGTTGCTGAATCCTGACAATGTGTGCTGAAGGTTGCTGTGCTGTAACAAGGATGGGAGCTAATGCATCATGTGTACTTTACAAACATCGGTTCTACTTGGGTCGGTGCTACTAATAAAAGCTATACTGCTTCCAAAAGTTAACCAGAGATCAAGGTTTGATGTCACTTAATACTGTTCTTGTACAGTCATACACTAATATAATTTATTGTCAGGGCAGCAATTCTTTCTCTGCTTCAGAAACTCCACTCCTTGATTGTGGGTTAGCAAATGCTTATCCTCTCTAGGATTTTCCTTTTTAAGTCCGAAGATGAAAAGAGCTAAAGAAGTTCTGTTATTATGAAGCACCAACCTGCAATAGCAGGGTGATGTTACCCTTTGTTAGCAGGGGATTTTTTCTTTGGTGAAATAAAGGCAACCCCAAAAGAAATTTTATGCAAAATAGAGCTGGCTTTGTTCCTTGGAGGCCATCGTATTATAAAATAAATGAAGTACCTGTCTTACAGCTTTAGGCCTTCTATCATGTGGCTGACCCTCTGTTTTACCCAGGAAGTTTACAGTTCCTCAGCAAAAGATGCAACATAGCAAAAGCGTATTTTGTAGTCAAAGTAAGGATTGTTTATGTATTGATAAAAGATGTAGTACTAAAATATATTGACATAATTTTTATCTTGCAGGTGATGGTGAGCTGTGGTGTCATAAAGCATGCAGATAATAAATACTAGCTTGTCCGTATTGTTTTGTGTTGCATTGTAAAGAGGCTTTGCAAGATATTCTTGTATTAAGACATGGGAAATGTCATTCAGCCTTGTAAAAACTTTTTAATAAATTCAAAGAAGTAATTCTTTCTTGTGCAGCTGATTTTATTCTTAATCCTTATAAGACTTTCCTGTGATAAGCCTCTTCTTCTGTAAGTGTTTAATGCACAAGCTGGACATGATGTCTAGAAAAACATTCCTTTATTTATATGCACCTGTGAAATTTAAGTCCTATTTTATCTCCTCTCCAAACTCAGCCTTCTGAAATGTGCAGTCAGTTAAACTGACAGTTTAACGTATTGATTTCTTATTACCTCCTAGGATGACCACAGCTTTCCTTCTTAAAACACATATTTGATAGGTGGGATGTTGGGTCTTTCGCTTCAAGTCCTCTTGAGTCCTCAGTTGACTTAAGCAGCAGTAAAGTGAAAAGTGTTACCGCGTGACATCAGTCTGCCAGCATTAGGCATTTTCAGTCTGGTTTACAAAATACAAGTGCCCATTCTAGAAGATTAAAGACAAAAATGGAGAATTTATTCATGATGTAAGCGGAAGAGCTCAAATCATGTTTTAATTATGTTTTACATTAACTTTTCTCTGGAAAAAATGTATATTTCTTGATGGATTTTTAAATGCAAAGTGTGGGTTAATAGACTTTGTTTCCTTTAGGATAGGAAGAGATGTATTTGTTATTGGTGTAACATTCCTATTAGAATCTTAATTGCTCTCTTATGTTTATAAATGTAGCTTTTTTATTCTTAAATCTATATTTAAATGCAATTTTTCAAGTTTTGAAAAATTTAGCTTTGAAAAGTTAAGGAGGTATGATACCCGGAGATTTTATGTATGTAACAAATGATAATGTTATCTAATATCTTTGTTCTTAATCAGCTTTATATGGAAAACTAATTTTATCTGGAATTACCGGTCACGTTTGCTTTTTGAGATTACTCTTGCATTGGGATTTACAGTTACAGGTGTCAACTCTTACTTGGAGACGATAAACATTTAGTAGACGTCTTCTGATCAGTATCCTTCCTGAAGAGAGGTGAGGTGTCCTTGCAGAGCAGGAGTGACCTACTGATTTACATATTAATTGTTTGTCCTAATTATTCACAACAATTTAAAGCATTAAATCAACCTCCATAAGTATAGTGTGAGGGCCATTCTGAATGTTTATCTGCTGTAATCAGGTTTCTGTGTGTTATGAGCTAACTGAAGCTTCATCTCTTCTGCTTTGGTTTATATTTTATAGGCAGTGGAGATCAGTAACGTATCCTCTGAATACAAAGAAATAAAGAAGCAGTTTCAGCAGACTATGAAAAGCTACAGCGTCGTTAGAGTACAAAGGATTCAGAATCCATCCCTCTGGAAAGTATTTCAGTGGTTAGTATTTGTTTTGTCATCCCTGAGGGCAGGGATTCTCCAGAAACTGGTGTCTTAAATCTACTTCCTAGGAAGGGAAAGAGGTTGCCACCTGTGCTTTGACTGGTATTTCCTTCTTAGGGGCAGATTCAGGAGTGAAATTAAGTGACAAATTCCTATCAGTCTAAGACAGCCCAGAGAATGCCATACTCCCAGGGGGAGCTTCCCTTTGCATGATTCCTTGGAAGGTGAAGGAGGGGGTGACAGAAAGACATGTGCAACACAAAACCGAGATGAGGATACCCACAGTGGCATGGAATAGTGTACTGTCAGAGGAACTGAACAGTAACTGCCTGTTGCATGTGCATTTTGTCTGTTACAAATGTTTATCCATTATAGTATACAAAGTACTTGTTAAAAATACTTGTTTGTGCCCAAGAGGCAATGGGCACAAACTGGAACACAGGAGGTTCCGACTGAGCATCAGGAAGCGCTTCCATACTGTGCGGGTGACGGAGCACTGGCACGGGTGGCCCAGAGACGTTGTGGAGTCTCCCTCCTTGGAGATCTTCAAAAGCCACCTGGACGTGGTCCAGGGCAACCTGCTCTAGGTGGCCGTGCTTGAGCAGAGGGCTGGACCAGGTGACCTCCAGAGGTGCCTTCCAACCTCAGCCATTCTGCATGATTCTGTGTGAAACAAGATGTGGGTAAGGGTGCTTGGGCCTCTTATTTCCAGTCAGATTTTTTAAGGCTTCTTCAAGAGTTTGAGTACCTCTGCTTAATGAAATCAGTATTCACTCAGAATGAAACCTTATGCTTTAAGTTAATGATATTTGTTTTTCAGAGCTCTTTTTTGGTTTTCAACATCTGTATCAGTGATCTTGAACTCTTGGTACTTATGCCAAGATATACATACCAACAGATTAGAGCTGGCAGCAGGGACAATGACCACATTCAAGAGAATTTGGTAGCAGGTTAAGCTGTTGCATAGAACAGTTGTCTGTTTGTTTAAAACAAAAGCACAGATACTAAACAGAAGTATTCTAGGACTTCATGGAATGGTAATGAAGAAGAAAAATACTTCTCAAATAATTACTTTGAGTTGTGAAGTGATTGAACCCAGGAAGTTATCAGCTAATAACTTGATAAAACCTTTTAATCTAGCAAAACTTAGGCACTTCAAAACATGTAATTGTGTGTATTTCTTATCCTCCTCCAATGAGACATTTAAGCTAACCAGGCAGAGTTTAACATAGCTACAAAGTTCTCAATAAACAAATTTCAGTCTATTGCTCTTATTTCTTCAGTTACGCAGTTTTCAAGTTGGAAATATTCTCCCCTCTACCTATCTCTGTTAACTTTGGAGCTGATAACTTCCCAAAGAATGTTACTGAACTTTCCATTTCAGTAGCTTCTGAAAGTCTGTGGAAGGTCATGATGCCGTACAGTAGTGATGGGAGATGCTAGTTAAGTATCCCATTGTGATTACTCTTTTGATATACTGGTCATAGTTCACTGTCTGATGCTGTCCTTAAATGATTAAGGTCTTCAGTGGTGAAAGAAGGGTCCGTTTATCTCCTTCTGGCTCATGTCTCCTCAGCAGAACTGATCTCACTGAGGGGGCAGGAGCTTAAGGTGGTGGAGGGTTACAATAGAAGAGGTGATACACGGAGTGTCAGGTGTGTGCAGAAAGCACATCTCAGCACAGCCGTGTCCTCTTGCAGGATGACTGGCCCCATGTGCATGGCAGTTTCAGTTTACTAGAGGAGCAAAGAACAAGCTACCTGTAGGTTTTATTCATTGCTGGAGCATGGAGGCTTGGGGGTTAGTACAACCTCCACTCTGCAGAGAGTTTGGGGGTGTATGCGGGAAGGGACAGGAGACACTGAAGCAGAACTAGTAGGACCCTGCAGAGGAGCAAAAGCTGTGGGGACCATAGTAGTGTCAATGCTTACTTACCTCTGGCTTTTGTCAATGAATGTATCTAGAATTGCTGGACACTGGTATCAGTAGATCATTCATCTTGTAATTTTTCATTGTACTGCTAGTCTGTCTCATCTTCCAAGCTGAGAGAGGAGAAAGCAGACTGGAAGTCTCATCCAGCTGATATTTACATGTACTTCATGTACTTTTAATTTTTTTTTAACCCCTTTCTCCCTTCCATGGCTTATGCTCTCCCATACTGCCTTTTTCTGTTAGGCGAAAGGAGCAGATGAAGAAGGAAACTGGAGGGAAGGAAGTAAATGAAAGGCTTCTGTTCCACGGAACAGCAAGTTCCTTCCTGGAAGACGTCTGCATTCACAACTTTGACTGGAGGACTTGTGGAAACTATGGAACCAACTATGGAAAGGGTATGTAGGAAATGACTGTGAGTGTCAGACCTTAGACTCCCCTCATACTAGAGCAATCAAAAGTTTTGAAATCTTTAAAGATAAAGATGAAAATAAAGGTAGGAATCGGCATTAGGTTCTTGCTTCCCTCTGGAGAGGACAAGAATTTGCTTTGTGCAGGGGTAGTATGCCTTTTCACAAGGTGTTGAGGGAGTTAATGTAGGGATTTGAAAAAGCCCCTGTTGCTGTAGGTGGGATCTTCTAAAGGCTCAAGGTTATGATTTGAACTTGCCAGAGAAATGGCTGCTAGTTATGGCAGGGAACAAGAAGGTGTGCCTTGCCTCAGTATGATCATAGAAGGTCCTCATGTTTTCTTGTCTGTCCCTCTCATAATAACACACTATAGTGTTAATTACAATATATACTATATAAAAATAATACAAATAAAAAACTGTAGTGTTTTTATGTTTGTTTGTTTGTTTTTAATTATTCCTATAATAGAAATTTTGAATAGAAATTCTATGGTGAAACCCTTTCTCTTATAAAAAAAAATTCTACAGTATTGTGTAATCTGAGTAAGAGGAGACCTGAAAGTTGGGTCAAATGCCTCCTGAAAAATGAGAGGATGCTCAATTTTCACTCATTTTATACACATCCCTTATAACCATGTGTTTTTATCATTTTCTAGGAAGTTACTTTGCTAGAGATGCTTCCTATTACCATGAATACCATCAACCTGCAATGAAACCAAACATCATGTTCGTGGCTCGTGTATTGGTTGGAGATTTTGTTCAAGGCAAGGCAGACTATGTTCGCCCTCCGATAAAGTCTGCTGACGGGCTTCAGTTTTATGACAGTTGTGTAGACAATGAGTTAAATCCCTCCATTTTTGTGATCTTTGAAAAAAATCAAATTTACCCAGAGTATCTAATAGAGTATAAGGAGGCAGAAAAAAAATGTATTGTATCTTAGAGCGATCAGAGTTGTTTGTATCCCTCATGTTATCTTCCATATTGCAGGTGTTCCTACACTTCTTCTTAATACAACACTTTGGAATGTTAATCCGAAGAATTTATGTATTGAGGAGGGCTGGCAAAACAGATGCTACATGTGTTGAGACTAATTGCCTTGTCTTCTTCTCTTTCTCTCCCAAATGAAGCACAGACATTTGGATAGCCATAGCAGAAAAATCAGAATCACGGACAGGAAATCGAGTGTTATAACTTCTGTGGGCAGATAATTGTAAAAACATTTTCTTGGAAATAGAGTAGAGAGGATTTCTCTTTACAAACAGGTTCAGTTAAGAGAAAATTACCAGTATGGTAGATTTTAAGCAAACTCTCAGTTTTTCAGTGGTTCTCAAGATTCTTACGGTTTTCACAATGCTGAGGGCTTTGTGGAGACTTGAAGATTCTTTTCAGTGCAGAATACAACTGTACTTGATCCTCTTGTCTACCACAAATCTAAGTCAGTCAGTGTATATAAGAATGACTTGACTTATTAACAAACAGCACTTTGAAAACTACCAGTACTAGTTTCAAGTTTAAAATGGTAAAACAAAAAATGAAAAGCTCAGTTTAATTTCATGTCATAAGTTCTCAAGTGGAGAAGCTTCATCTGTACAATCGCAGTTGTTGCTTGGATCAGGAAATTGTTGGATCAAATTCTTTTTGCAGATTTGCGGTAACTTGCTCTGTGACCTATACAGAAGTACAGCTGAAGTGAAACTATGAAAGCCACAATCTCTGAATAAGGTAAACTAAAATTTGGTGGTTTGGCTGCAGCTAATAAGGCTGTGTCACAATGAGCTAGGCTTTCAAGTGAATGTGGCCATGTATTTTCTCAATGTGAACGCTTGCTTAGCAAATGCTATACGACAGGAGAAACTTCTTAAGAAACATTGATATTTTCAGTCCTACTTGTGTATGTTAATTTTTGTTTTTCCCCAAGTAAGAAATAACTGGAAGAGACTAGTTATCTTCTCTCGAGGCCAGTGATAGAACTGCTGTCCTAAGTTATTTTGTATATGTGTTTTGTTGCCTACAGTACATTTATGTGAGAACTCACTGACAAGTGTAGTTCCTCTTAGTACTTTGAGCTAGTGATCATGGTGATCCTGGATACTGCGTTTCTTGGTCTGTATTTAGATAAACTTATTTTGTCAGCGAAGTACAACCCTACTAACAGTGGTTAAACCCTTTTTTATTGTTACATGCTTTTTCTTGTCCTAAAAGGAAAATATCATATAGAGTTTCTACTGAATTTTACTAACGAGTTTGTAAATAAATTGAATGCCCTCTGTAGAAAGACGTCTTATTCAGTTAGTCTACCTGTTGACAGGGAAACTGTTGCTGAGGCCAACAGAAGAGTAATGGTTACTTTCAGATAAGCTTTACAATAACATGAATAGTTATTTGCATCTTCAACACGAGTCTGTCAATCACATGTACTACTCAAATTTTGAAAGTTACCAAGAGGATGGGGAAATATATGAAACTAGGATATCTTATTAGAATGACTGTTTTAGAACTAAATGAAAACATGTCAGTAATGCACTACAAGGGGAAGATTTTACCCCTTTTCAAGATCTCTCACTTTTGTTTTGCCTGTAGAGTTCCTGAATCCTGAGTTTTGCCATGTTTGCAAATAAAATGTTTTGTCACTTTTCAGCTTGTTAGAGTGCAGTTTGTCTCTCATGTAAACGGATGGCAAAACTAAACAGACCTAGTGAACTAGCCACCTAATACACTTGCTGTCTTCCTTTCATCTGTGTTTCTAAACTGGGCAACTGCATGGATGTAGTTTTGCATTTTACTGTAGATGCTTAGCTAAGTATGAAGAATAGAATACAGTCTGATTCATAGATGTTGTCGTTTAGCCCCAGCAGACAGCAAAACACCACAGAGCCACTCTCACACTCTCCCCAGGTGGGAAGGAGGAGAGAATTGGAAAGGTAAAAGTGCGAGAACTTGTGGGTTGAGATACAGAGAGTTTACTAGGTAAAGCAAAAGCCGTGCATGCAAGGAAAGCAAAACGAGGCGTTCATTCGCTGCTTCTCACTGGCAGGCAGGTGTTCAGCTGCTTCCAGGAGAGCAGGGCTCATCGTACAGAATGGTTTCTTGGGACAACAAACACCATCACTCCAAATGTCCCCCCCTTGCTCCTTCTTTGCCCCAGCTGTTATTGGTGAGCATGACACCATACGGTATGGTGTCATACCCTTTGGTCAGGTTGGGTCAGCTGTCCGGGCTGTGTCCCCTCCCAGCTCCTTGTGCACCCCCAGCCTCCTCGCTGGCAGGGCAGCAGGAGAAGCAGGAAAGTCCTTGGCTCTGTGTAAGCACTGCTCTGCAACAACTGAAACGTCGGTGTGTTATCACCACTATTTTCATCCTAAATCTAAAACACAGCATTATGTGAGCCTCTACTGAGAAAATTAACTTTATTCCAGCCAAAACCATGACAATAGAGAATATTTATGTAAACAAACTTTGTAGCTAAGATGTCCTTGATATTAAGTAGTATGATAGTTTAGTTGGATTACATGTAATTAATAACTGCTGTGAGCAGCTGTTCAAAGTCCTAAAAAAACAGAATAAGGTACAGTAGTAGCAGAACTGTTTTTAAAATATGGGAAAAGTATTCAGGTATTGCTAAGGATGTATTTGAATACCTAGATGAGTAACTTTTAAAGAATTGAACACCTGCAAGACACAGTGCTGCACTTCCATCCCTCTCACCCCGACTAAGCTACAAGACAGGCCAGTACATGGAGAATGCCAGTGAGATGCTGACAAAGTCGGTCCAAATCCAAAAGGACAAGGGAAGAAACTGGAACTCTGGTGCTTTGCTTCACATTGTCAAGACTGCGCTTCCAGGGTGTGGCAGGAAATGTGCTGGGTAGGGTGCACAGCTGTCTGGTGCACAGGATATCGGCTATTTAGTTGGCGGGAGGGGTCTGGATTGTAGATGGGAGCTGCTGTGGGGAAATAAGACAAAAACTTCTGTGTGGGTAACTGAGCTGAAGAGGGAAGAAGGCTACAAGAACAGATACACAGCAATCCTTTGCCCTTTGAGCTTGGTAAAAGACCTAGTGTGATAGAAGACAGGTGTAATGCTTAGTGAAACATCTGTGTAGCCACAGGGCTGAATCATGGTTCCAGTTGCTGCTGCAGCAAGCAAGCTTCAAGACCAAATCAAAGTGTTTTCATGATAAGGGACAGAATTTTGGAAGCGATTATTTCATTACTAGTGACTGCACAGAAGCTACAGTTGCTTATTTCTGGCAATCCTAGCACGGCCTATTAAGACTGAGACTTCTGGGCTGTGTTATTGTCTAAAACAGCCTACGTGAGATAGTAGCAAACTAGTTTGTCACTGCTGATGCTTGTCCTGGATTTTGGGATTGGCTAAAAGCAGGTTCTTGAAAGCCCAGGTATATCTGCCTCATTCACTAACCTTATAACCTGATTAATAGCTTTCAGTGAGTTCAATAACAGAACAAGTTTGTTCAGAAGAGGTTAAAAATGCATATGCTGACAGCACATGCTTCAGTGTTAAATCCAGTAACTTTAAACCCTCTTTAAGTACAGCATTATAGGGGCTATTCATTAGCACAGGTACTGTTGCTCTTAACTCTGCCAGCAGCAAACGCTTGCCTTCTGGATGCCTTATTTTTGTTGCTGTCTTTAAACTGAGTTATCTATCTACTTCTCATGCTTCAAAACACAGGAAAAGTTTATAAAATAGCATCACAGAATGTGTTATGAGCAGCATCACTATACACTGTAATTTAGAAAAACAAACAAACAATTCTTAGCAAGCTTGATGCATTTTACCGCTGAATGTCATCTTTTCGTCCACCCATGTGAGCTGGTGTGCCAACCCGCCAGTTTATTTACTTAAAACAAAGCATAGGCCACATGTGATCCCCACAGTCAGCTAGTCAGCAGCCTCCTCCTTCCACCCTGCCAAAGCCTCGAGTATCAAAGACAGAGTGTGTTCTGAGGTGTCTGTGAAAGGGAGTGAGCACACTCTCCTAGCCAGCCCCGGCAAGGCACTGGGGCTTCATTTTGCTTCCAGG
The DNA here is from genome assembly GCA_013399475.1 of Chauna torquata. Classification (NCBI taxonomy): domain Eukaryota; kingdom Metazoa; phylum Chordata; class Aves; order Anseriformes; family Anhimidae; genus Chauna; species Chauna torquata. The sequence goes on from VXAL01009880.1 coordinate 780,476, forward strand.
CATATTCAGGCCTTGGCAAAAAAACTCTGAAGAAGTAGAAACTGTGAATGTGCAGCCCCTCTGTCACAGCTGCTCGGTGGGTTCTTACATCTCAAAGAAAAGGTGGCTGCAGGCTTGAGCCTGTAAGACTGTAGTGCGGTTTTCTGCAAGAAGACCCGAGGCCCTGGAACAAACCCGCTCACCACTGTCAGGTGCTGTCACGTCCTTTGAGACTGCACAGTGGCTGTACACAGATAGGCACTATAACCTCGCAAAAGGCCTTGGTCAGTAGCAATGCATACAAAGAAGTTAAGGAGTGTAAATAAGCTTAAAGATTCTATCATTTGGAGAAGTTCCTGCAGCTGACTGAGGCTTTTTTTTTGTTGTTGTTGTATTTGAAAGGATCTATATCTTTATCAGGAAAACACGGGTTGAAACCTTGTTTAAAAAAAAAAAAAGTACCCTCAGTTAATAACTCAGTCTTGATTTGAAAACAACAACAACAAAAAAAAGAGTCAAAACCAATGTAACAGCTACAGTAGATCTTAATAGCACTGAGTCTGTGATATATTTTCTATACCAACAAAACCAATAAGCTCTAGTACTGTAGGGCTCTGGGGCTGAGTGGCAAAAGCCTAGGCAAGGCCTTGAATAGATGATGGATGACAGCTGTGCTTTCAGAGCAGTTTCCTACACCTACCATAAATCATCACGGTCAGTTTTAAAAGAACTTTAACTGGCTATATAATGGCAGACAAAGCTGGTGGGTTAGTACTAATCAAAATATAACAAGGAGGTTTTAGTAGAGCTTAGCAGCACTAACAACCTAAACCAGACAGGTCTTTAATTTCTTTTATCAAGTCCTAAAAGCAGTTTCACTGTGGTAAAGACGTTCTAAACAAGCTTTTGGTTTAGTTTGCTTAATGTTAGCAGAATTGTTATGAACAGTAACAGTAGCAGCTCTGACAGTAGTGAAGTCCAATACAACATCACTAGCTCCCCATGAGGTATGAGAAACAGCTAACACTCAGGAAGCTGTACCTCTAGAGGTAAATGAGCGGATGGTGTACATTGCCTAAATTCAGATAACTAGCAAGGCAGTTCAGAAAAGGGTTGTAAAGCAGGGGCTATCGCCTGTGTGGCCACTTTGAGGATCTTGCAAAATATCACCAAAGTTGAAGTAGATGTTGGCAAGGGAGTTACTGCCCAGGCTTAAAGTCTGATGCACAGCAGACAGGACTACTCATTTCTGCCCCTCTTAAACCAGAAAAAGAAATGCAGGGTAGGCTGCAGGGAGGTAGCCTGCTCACTTTAGAGTGGCAAAGATAAAACAAGAGTGAGGATGTGGCTGTGTTTGTGTCTGCACAGTCTATGCAAAACAGTATCTGTTGGGTCAGCAGCAAATGTTTATATAGTTTGTTCTATAAAATATATTAAAAGGGGATATTAAAAGGGGAGCTTTTAGGACTCAGCATGATCCTTGGTTAAGTTCTTCCACTGGTTCTCCTATTGTTCTTCCACTAAGCCACGTGGTTTTTTTATTTATTTTCCATAATGGTAACTGAAAATAGTTCAGCATAGCGTGGTGAAGCAAGACAGACTGAACAGAAAGACTGGTTGGATCATTTCAAATAAAAGTAAGAAGGGGAAGGTAAGGCTGAAGAACAGAAGCACTCATTTATAGCAAAATGTGTAGTACTTATTGAATGAAAAAGCTTCTAGCCACATTCATGGAAGAACAAAAAATGCGTACTTTTATAAACTCAGGCTGAACAACTCATTTAAAAGCTTCATCCATACAGGCAAAGAAGTCATATACGTGCTGCTCAACTGAGCACATCTTTGAATTTATTGATGTAAAGAAGACAAAATTCTAAATCACATTATATCAGAAGTACTAAAAATGTCATTCTTAGATTTACATAGCAATGCATCACTAAGCTACACACTTCATAAACAGCCAGCAGATTTCTCAGACTTTTGTTGCCTAGTATGATTTGTTATATTCCTTGAGTAAAAATTTATCTGTCTAAAGTCATTGCTTGACATGCACTGATTAAAAATTAATCTTAAAAAGACACTGTAACTTTAGCACAGGGTGAGCAAATCAAAGCCATAGCTGGACAGATGAAGTAGTGACGTATCTGAAGAGTAGGGAACTATGACTGTCCACAGGATTCAAAAGGCTGCAAGCAAGGACTGAAATACCTTTATACGGTTTCACAAATTATCATTGATTTAAAATTACTTTTTCCTCCAATGAGGGTTGGGGGAAGAAGGCTGGCAGCAAGGTGCATGTCTTAAGCCTCTGTGTAGGAATTCCAGGGCAAACGCAGGGCCAGCTATGCAACTGCTTTAGGTCAGAAGGATTATGTGCAAGAGGGTGCTGTTGTGGGACGTGGGGAAGAGCCTGAGCTGGACAGGAAGGAGGGGCAGACGTATGCTCAGGAGCACTTTCAGCTTGCAAAGCCAGAGCTTTGGCAATTTACAAGTGTGGCATTTCTATTCAGGAACAAGAAGAGGAGGCATTAGATTTGCTTAGAAATACTATCTTCTTTCCACTAGGGATTTCTGGATTACTGTTGCAAGACAATCCGGTACCTCTGCTACACTACAGGAATTGAGAAGAACCAGAACTTCACAGAGCTTTATGTCTCATATTGTGCCTTATTTGCAGCACCAAAGCTCATCACATCACCTGTGCCACGACAAAGCTTTGTGTCAGTTCCCATCAGCTCTCTTTCTGGGGGAGCCCCCTTCCAGTATTCACGTGCACTGAGATGCCCCAGTGTTCCTATAAAGTGCATGAACATTGGCTTTAAACTTCACTTTGCTAACATATAGTGACTCATGCTGTTGAGACAGCATAAGGCCTGAGTTCCCAAAAGCTAAGGAAAGTGCAAAGATTCCAGTCCAAACTAGCATTCAGAGATAGCACTGTTTTTAGCTGAAATCCAGGCTTTTTCATTTTTTCCTGAAAGATTTAAAAGTGCCAAGCAATCACCCACATTAAAATAGTTCCAACCAGCAGTCAGCTATTGTCCCTCTTGCCGGGTTTCATTCACATAGTAATTTCAGAAAGCTCTGGGGCAGTATATTGAAAGGAAAAAAATTTAATGTTTTGTAAGAGGGAGTTTAAAAATATGCACCTGGAAAAAAATCCTGAATGCAGACAGATCTGTAATGCCAGGGTAACTCATGCCTTAGCAGACTGGAAGCTTGATATGGAATTCAGTTTATGCCTGTATTGGCTCTGGCCCCATACGATCCTGCTTGCTATGCTGAGAAGGTCCATTCGAATTACCTGAAAAGTTTACTCATTATTTAACATATTAATGAAGTAATAAACTGGACTGATGAATGACTAAAATCCAGGCGCTGTTACTGTACTGCATGTTATCAGTGTCAGAGGGAACTTTGAAGAAAATATACCAGAAAATAAGCATCCCAGGATGCTTCAAAAAGCTGTGCATTATCAGCAAGTTATTTTCTTATTTCCTTGTAGAATCATCCAAGATACAACCTGAAATGCAATAGCTTTGTATCTATTAAGGAAATTGTCATCAGATCGCTAGCTCCTAGCTTCTACCTACTGTGATTCTCTAGCATGGTCTACAGCATAGCACCCCTCTACTCCCTGCACCCAGACTTTGATTGCTAAGCTTATTGCTATTTCATCTGAAGTGCCAAGGAGAGACTTATGCCATTGAATGAACAGCTGCTGCCTTCCTCATAAGTCGCTCCGTCATTGGTGAATTTGGTCTCATCAGATCACGTTCTCTCAGGAGGCACCTGAGAAAAGAGAACAGGTAGCAGAGAAATGGGAAGATGATCATGAGTACATCATTTTTCCCATAAGATCACCACCAGTATCCTTGTAAGAGCAGGAAAAGAATACCTAAAGACCTGCTCTTGAGGTGCAGACTTCCTTTATTGAAACATTTGGCCTTGGCAGCAAGTTTAGGCAGAACAGTGTTCTTTTTAGCACTGAAAGAGACTGAAAATGAGCACTCAGGGTGCACAGAAGAATCATTTTGATATTTTATCTAATATTTAAGTTTCAAAGAGACTTTGGAGGGGAACAGGCAAGGCTTCTTGTTGTCATGCGGATCCATTCTTCTAAGTGCACAGGCAGGCCCAGCTAATAAATTTCAATAGAACTCACTACATGTCAATGAACAACATCTATGATTTCTACCAAACAAGATGCATGTGATTTGTACTAAGCTAAGCCTATGTAGCAGACTCGGTTAATCATATTTCCCAGTAAAACAGATGTTATCATTAAGATGGACTTGATTTTCAGCAGTTCACAGAAGTTTAGGAGTCCATTAAGTACACAAATCAACAGGCAAGAGGCCACTATTTAAGACAGACCCATTTGAAAATCAACTGCCCTTGAACAAATACAGATAAATCATCCAGATCGTACGACTGCACTTGTGGAACTGAAAGCTATTGTACTTTTTATCTTAGTTAAATGTTGCTGCATTTAACATGAATGCTTGTGTGTAATTTCAGCATTAATTGAGCATACTTGCTACTTCTTGATTTTAAAGACCACTATTTCCACAAAAAATTATCAGGAAAAATACTCACTTAGCAAGGTTTCGTTTGGCTTCTGATTTACAATTTAAAGCAGCATGAATCAATAACTGGCTGAAAACATCTCTCTGAAAAAAGAAGTTAGCAAAAATACAAATTAATAAGTAACGTAGAAAGTATTGCTGGTTACAATGTCTTGTTTACCAAAAGCCCATGAAGAAAATTTTTTCTTGTTTATATGTTTAAATAGCTAACACTACTAGTTAGTGTTTGCAAACATGATTCAGTCACAAGCACAGTTTTGTTTTTCATTTTCTAAGAATGAAATGTTATTAATAATGTAAGCACCTAAGGGAGGCTACTGAAAGAGGATTAAGTAAGTTACATCGAAACATCTTTTACTGATCTCCTTTACCTGAGCATTACTGCCTCCTAGTTGGATTAGTTGGTAACGGATTGGGTACAGCAGATCTACAGCTTTGTCACAATTTCCATTTTCAAACTCCACAAAAGCCTGGCATAGTGGCAACCCCAAACTAGGAGCCAGGGAAAGCTCATGGTCTTCACAAGGTGCTCTGTAGAATCAGGAAGTGGTTAACTCACGTAACTCAAATGATAAATACGCATATTTCAGTGCCAGTCTGTCACTGCCTGAGGACAGAACTATTTTTTTTACCCTACAAAGTCTGATAGTTCAGGTACTGTACTTAGATAATATCCTCTGGTGTGGTTATATTACTTTCACCTTTTTGTTACCCATCAATCAATCAGTTTTCATTCTTCTGCACATATTTGCAAATGTCACAACCCCAATGCCTCCTGCCTTTGCAATATATAGTTTTAGCCAGGAAAAAGCCAGAAAATTCTGCACTAGTTTCTCTTCTGATCTTCTCACCAGAACATCCTACTACTAGTTCTCTGACTATCCTCATCGGTGCCAAAATTGGCAATCAGTCCCTTGCAGACAGCTCCAAATAATAATCCTGCAAAACACCTTGCCACACAACACAGTGCCTCACCACATTTGCAATATAAACTGCATTCCCAATGACAGCTGTCGAAGTCTGCTCTCTTATTTTAACCACAAAAGACTACTTTTAGGCCTTTTTTAGGCCTACAAACAGCAGGGGATTTTAGATAGCTCTTAAGTCTCTTTTTTTTTTTTTTTTTAAATGCTTGTATCTTAACCCATCTAAGAGTGAAAGAGACATATAGCATGACAATAAGCCTGTGGAAAGAGTATAAATTCTAGCAGACATCCTTCTCAATATCAAGAAATGTAAAAATACAAGTAGCCAAACTGTAGCTCTTTGGTCTATAGGCAATACCTGCAATGGGACAATGTGGAATTGTTTTTCCACTGCCACAGAAGGAGCTGACAGTGATCACACCTTGCAGGTAGTGCCATTTTGGTGCCAAAAGGTTGGTTGGCAGTACCAGGAGGTGACAAGACCTTTCTGACCCCAGCAATATAAATCTATTTCTGAGAATACAGAGCACAGGTCAATGCTATGAATTCCATCAGCTGCTTAGAACAGATTTTTCTGTAAATTTTCAAATTAAGTCTTTAACATTGAGGGTCCAGAGTAGTAACCTTAGTCACTGGCTTCTGTTTAGAGTGCTTGCAACGACAGCTGAAAGCCACACTATTGCCTTAAACTGACCCAACCAAGAATCTGATGACACAGTGTACACATCACTGCAAACAGAGAGCTACACAACACCTCAGTAAATACCCCATAGCTACAACTAACTCCTAAAAAGAAAAAAAAAAAAAAGCGTGTATCTGCATGCTTCCTATATAAACAATCAAACTGTTTTTAAAGATCCACCTTAGATCCACTAAACTTTGCCCTAAATACTCCATGCTCTCTTTGAGTCACTACTATATATTTCCCTCCTTGTGCACTAGGTCAGTGCTGATTTTTCAGTATGCAATGTTGCCCAGTGTGTTTATCATTCCTTAAAATACGGCTTCCTGGAAAGTTAAAAGTGCATAACAGATGTGAATTTCAAATAAGCAGTTTGAGATAGCTGAAAATGATGAAACAACTCCTCATTTAAACATTTGTTCCAGCTCTCAAGAGAAACTGTACAGACAGAAGACCGGTTTTTACTTCCTCTTGCAATTGATCTGAAATATTGATTCATGAAGAACAACATACACCCCTGCATTAACTAACATTTCCACCCATGAAAATAAACATGATACCAACCACCAGAGAGCGCCATGGAATTCTTTAAAAAAAAAAAAAAAAAGTAATTCTTGTCAACTTTAAAGCCAAGAATGAATTTTGTCTGTGCCAGAGTTTTATGACTGTTTTTTAAACAAATAAAACAAAATTAAAAAAAAACGCAAGCAAAACACATCTTAGATATCATTCAGCTATTACATATTTATGATACACAAATTAATCCACTAACTCAAACCATTAAAATAATCCCTTCATCTCACAGTCTGTTTTCTCAAATAACAAAATTAAGCTTTATAATGCTTCAAATTACAGCTAAAAATGTACAGCTGTATTACTACAAAAGGCTGAACACAGGCAAAAGGAAGTGGGTGAAAAGACAGGTAGTGTATGTTCATTAAAGTTTCCCTGAAGTGGTGTGTGCAGTTTTATATACTTCATATACACTTACATGGCAATATAATTATATGAAAGATATTCACCATCTTCTACTTCAGTCAAATCAGACATGCTTAGGCTTGATTTGACAGCTATTTGTTTTCGTAAGTATTCTTAAAAATTACATTTGTTTTTGGTTGATGGGTATTATAGTCAGGACTTTCAGGTTCTCCTTCCTCCTTCTTTCCAAGGCAACGGAAGCAATAGATGCTGAAGCAGAGGTAAAACAGGGTATGCGTGGAGGGGGAAGAATCTAGAATTGACTGAACTTTTTAACTGGCAAGCTCAAAAGCAATACCAGCAATCATGAGCTTGGAGCAAGATAAGCTGAAATTCGTAAGATGTTACAGCCATAAAGCAGGAGTGGAAGGGTGGTAGTATAACTCCAGGCAGAGAAGCTAGCAAACAGGGATGTTATTTGACTGCAGGCTGCAAGTTGACTACCCTACCAAGCCCATAGGTCAGCTGTGTGTTCCCAGAAGTGATCTCACCAGATTTCAGCAGCTTTCTACTCATTTTGAGTTGGAGTTGTTCAGCATTTATGCATTCAAAACCATCAGTCACACTTATGGGAGAGATTCCATTTATAGTAGTTTATATATAAACGTTTATTGGTTAAGTATTAAACATTTTTCTCCCCTGTGTTTGCTGCAGAATCTGGTCAGGTGTTCTATTGCTTACAACTTTGTAAATCACTAATCTTTGTGCTTAAAACTATACCATTCAAACCAGTAATTTACTTTAGGATCTATTATGCATCATCTGTAGATCAACCCCTTCAAAAAAAAAATCATGGTCATTTACAGTTATTCATGTTTTCTTATGTATTGAAAAAAAAAACATTCTGTTTAGTTGAAATACTTCAATATTCAAATTTTGCAAATAATTGAAAGCAAAATACTCTCCAGAACTACTTTAGCAATGCTTAAAAATCAGTTTCCTGCAGAGAGACTTTACAACACACCAAACAGTAGCTATTAGAATATCGCTATCAACTAATGGTCTATGATTAAAGAACCTTTTAAACCAGAGCAGAAATAACCACCACAGATAGCTGACATACATTGTACAATCTCTTTATTACTATACAGGTGAAATACTTCATCTATTGCATGTAACATAGCTTAGTATGAACCCAGTGAAAGAAAATAAAAAGCAAATGTTCACTTAGTGTCCACAACTTCAAATGTAAGAGATTCTTGCTTAACAGGAATATCAAGCCCCTCTAGCCATTAACTCATAAAAATAATTATAGGGATCTAATTGGCCTACTGAAACCAGACTTGTCCCAGTGACACACTGAAGCAGAGAAGAGCGTGTTGTAACACTTCTGCAAGCCAGAGACATTACCACTCTGAAGTTCAGAGGACAAAACATTTATTCAGTACATTTTAATTCACCTACTTACTTGGCAAGTTCTTGAAGAGTTGTTAAAAGCTCATCAGTAGTTTTGTGGTCTTTGGCTCCAAGTGAGGACATCAAGATGTGTACATCGTTAAACAGAAGAACGTGATCTTTGGTGTGCTTCTTTGTAAGCTTGAGAACATTGTCCCACCTGTCTCCAAGCTTTACACCTATGAGGAAAAGATATTTTTTCAATAAAAATACCACATAACCACATACAAAAGCATCACTTTCTAATATTAATCAGCATCATGCAGCATAGATAGCACTGCTATTAAACTAAAGAAAACAGTCCCTGATGTGGCAAAATATACATATTATATTATAGAGTATTACATTATATTACAGAGTGATGTTTAGTTACAGTCTGCCATATTTTGGGAAAGGGTTTATTGACTGACAGTAATTTATCACCAATATTCTAGATTGCATTATGTGAGTTTCTGGCTTCATTATGAGATTGCTCATGTCTTCTTGGAGATGATGTTCATAGTGAATCACCAGTAGCAATCAAATTATACAGAGAGATAAGACGGATTTCATAAAC
>VXAL01009881.1:0-128574 GCA_013399475.1 Chauna torquata
CCAAGGCTGCCCTTGAACTTCACGTTCCCCACCAGCCCGTCCTTGGTGGTGAGAATGAGGTCCAGCACAGCACCTCTCGTCGTTGGCTGCTCTGTCACTTGGAGAAGGAAGTTATCATCGACACGTTCGAGTCACCTCCTGGATTGCTTGTGTCCTATTGTGTTGTCCCTCCAACAGATACCGGGGCAGATGAAGTTCCCCATGAGGACCAGGGCTTGTGAACACGAGGCTGCTCCTATCTGACTGTAGAGGGCCTCATCCGCTCAGTCTTCCTGGTTGAGTGGCCTGTAGCAGACCCCCACTATAATGTCACCTGTCCCTGCCCTCGCTTTAATCCTGGCCCCTAAGCTCTCTGTTGGCTCCTCATCCATCGCCAGGCGGAGCTGCACACACTCAGCTGGCCATTGACATAGAGGGCAACACCCCTTCCTTGTCTCCCCTGTGTGTCCTTCCTAAAGGACACGGGTCCTTCCATCCCAGCACTCCAGTCACAGGAGCCATCAGACTGCTCCTGCCTGTTTCACTGGTGCCCACGTGAAATAACAGCAGTGGACAGTAGTCAGTGGGCTGTACGGGGCTTGGTAGTCCCTTGGTGACATCCCTGATACNGACATCACTGATACGAGCCCCCGGTAAGCAGCACACCTCTAGAGAGCGCGTCAGGTCGGCAAATGGGTGCCTCCGTACCTCCCAGAAGAGTTGCCTCCTGCCGTCACCTGTCACCTTTTCTTTAGTCGCGCTGGTTGCTGTACGGGGAGCGGATCAGGGACTCCCCTGATGTCACGGGTCTTTCCTCTTCAGTCTGCAGAGCGGCGAAGTGGTTCTGCAAGGGCACCTCGCTTCGGGGGAAGCCTCTTCCTCCTGCTGGTCCTTGCCGTCGCAAGCTTCTGTTCTTCTGTATTATTGGCCCCCCTCCCTTCCATGTGCACCAGTGGGGGAATCTTCTTCTGTTTGGCTGTGGGCTGTGGGCCCACTGCAGACTACACTTGGAACCAGCTATCTAACTCCTTCTCAGCCTCCCTGATGTCACACGGGAGGTCCTCCACCTGGGTACACCTTTTGCAGGTAGGTCTGCAAACGTATGCATATGCTTTTTTCTCTCTTCCGTTGCTAAATTTTGCTCTAAACTACACAAAATGAGAAAACCCAAGTCAAAATCTTATAGTCTCAATTATGCTGGCATAAGATTCTTAGTGTTACATACAGACACTATTGTGAATGGTACCCTGCTGGTCTGTGGGCCTGTATGTGTAGGACTTCAGTAAGTTCATGAGTCTTCAGAGCATTTGAAGCAAATAGTCACACTTTTCTTCGGAACATGTTTCCGTTCTAGAATTTCAGTTACTTAAGTGGTGTTAACTAATATGCATTTTTCTCCAGGTATGTCAAGGCAAAGCTTGAGAGATGGCCTAGTTTGAAATCTAGGGATAAAATGAAGCTTCCTTTTTTCTCCTGATGCTGCTATGGGCTAATAGTGCTTCACTGACATGAGTCGGTGAAGTAAAAACAGGTAGACAGCGTCTCATGAAAATTGTCCGAGCTGTTCCTAATTCATGCATACCCAGCCTTCTGCATTAATACTGACTTCTAGAGTTGCCTACGAGGGTGGCTTGATCTGTGGACCAAAGGCAGGAAGAGGAAACTGATTGGGGTGGTGTTGCAAATTCTGGAAATACCTAGGAAACAACGAAATTAATGCGACTCCTTTAAAAAAGCAAACCCACGTCCTTTTTGTTTCAGCAAACTAAAAATCAACCTCCAAATGTCCTATTTACAAATAGGTCTCTTGGGAAAAATGGATTTTTTTTTTCAATCCAGTTTTGCTGTTTGGTAATTAGAGGAGCCTGCTTTGCAATTTGTCACCCACTGTATTGAAATACAAAGAAATACTAAGATTGTGACCAACAAAAGCAAAAGGGAAAATGCTAGAGAGATGTATTTTTGGCCTTAGTTTATCCCTTTGCATACACGTATTGCAGCAGAGAGGTAAGAGTGTCCATCAGGTTGAAAGGCTGTAATACTGAGGAATATTGGATTGTTCCTAGGCGCAATGTACAAAAGTTAAATGCAGCCAAACAGAATAGTAAAAACTTAAAGTTCGGATCATATTGATCTTTCCTTTTTTGTTTTCTTTTTCTTTTTAACTACGACTTGAATCAGTTTTGATTCTATTTGTACGTGTTTTCTTGTTCTTAGAAAGCTGCCATTTTCTTTTGCATTTTTCTTTGGCATTACATAGAAAATCTGAGCCTTGGTTTTCAACCCTCTGCAGGTGATTGTAGGGTTAAGATGGCTTTTTCGTTTTGTTTTGTTCTTACATTTCACTTGTCTTGTTGCATGATGGTTAATAGCTCATTTGGAAATGACATTTCTCTCCTAGATTAATTTTGTGTTTGTAAGATGTGCATATTGCTTTGCAGAATAAAAACCAAGAAGTTTATTCTGTTGTCTTTATTTCTACTAACAGTTGCTATGGAGGTTTCATAAATCATCTACGTTATATGCACCCTTGGAGGAAATTAGTAGTGAAAGTCTCTAATAGATTGGAATTTCAAATCCTTTGCTATATTTACAGTGCAGTAAGCACTTCACGTGGACTTTTTTTTTATGTATTATGGGGGTTAAGGAATGTATCTGGTGCCCATCGTGGTAAGTGCAGAATTTGTGACCTAGACTCATCTCTCCTATTACATATTTCCTTTGGACCTGGTTGCCTTTCTGTCTTTATCAGTCACAGGTACATGAAGCTTGTTTTATTGATGCAGTACAGATTTCTGTGCTGAACGTACAGGTGGAGCACTAAGAGAGATGTGTGACAGAAGAGAACAGAGAACAGCCTTGGCTATCTTTCTGAGATCGGTGTGTTGTTAACACTCAAATGAGTTTTTATTCCATTCACATGTATTTCCTTTTCAGAATCCCAAGAATTTCTGCCAAATGTTGTCTGTCCTCTGTATTGTCAATATTTTTTGGTTTAGCAGCAAAACCCCCAAACCGGTTGATTTTTTGCTGCAGTAAGGACCACTGAGAGGAAGGTAAAGATAGAAGTGAGCACTTGTGATTGCTCCACTTTCAGGTCCTATGACAATGTAAGAGACATAGTCAGTATGCCTTGGTGGTCATCACGCCTTCCCCTGCCTCCTTGCTACAGGTGCTTTGTAACTCGCTCAGCTGAACTGCGACCAGATCCTGGGCGTTTCAAAATGCCTGCAGGTGGCTTGAGATTGTTGAAGGGCATATATGGATGGCTGTTGAAATCAAGATAATGTAACTCGTTAAATTCTAGCTCCAGTTATTGTGCAGCTGGAACAAGTTGCACCTGCATGTTTTCAGTGCTAGAGAGAGTAGGAAAAACCTACTTGGTGTTGCTCTTGGAAGCTTTTTAAAAGCTAGGCACTGAGTATTTGACAAGCACAAGAAGGCAGCCTGTGTTGCTTCTCTGGAGAATGGAGTTCAAAGCATTCACATAGTGCTCTGACTTACTCTGGATGTATCCAGATGGTGCCTATTCAAATCTGGTGACAAATGGGAGCATTGTTTAAAAGCAATTCTGTGAAGTTGTTTTAGAATTTTTACCAGGGCGAGAAACTTTGAGAATTAATAGAAAAAAGTGAATTTAAGAGAATAGCTTTGACAAATCCCCTTGGTTTGGCTCTAGGAAATCTGGCTAGTTCTGAAATGTCTGCCCTGAATTAGCATTAATACCCTGTGTTAGCATGGTCTCAACTTTGAGTTAGTCTGTCGCTAATTTAGTTAGCAAAGCAGTCCTCTTGGCCTCTGCTGAATTCAGTCTGTCAGCCGGCAGAGTGGAAGAGAAAGGCACTAGGACATGTATTCACTTGTTTCCTGTTAAACAAACTCTCTTTCATAACTCCAGCAGCCACTATTTGGCAAATGCACACGTATGTTCAGTGAATTCTGTAGAAGTGCAACTTCCTTGAAGAAAATTGTGTTTTTAGAGCTATTACTGCATAGAATTACACGAGTAGACTTAGTGGAGGATCTATAGTGAACTCCCATTGGTGAAAATGTACTTGGTAAATGAACATGATGTAATCCATTTTTTCCTAAAATAAAGGCGAAGAACTTGCTGTCTGGAATAGCTGACAAGCCTCTTAGTAGGGAAAGTCTTGCTGTTATTTAGTGCCACAGTGTTAAGTTCTTTCAAGGCCCTCTCCTGGCTCTTCTTAGCATGAGCAGCCTAAAAGTAACTTTTAAGCAAGTAGTACGATGGGAGAAAACCAGGCTGCTTTGCTAATGTATAACAGGACATTTCCAAGAGGTGGAAGGTTGGAAGGGTGGGGTGAGCAGAAGGGATTCATTTGATAACACTGTAATCGGGCTGTTTGCTCATAACAATGGTGTTTGTTAACAAACTAAAATAGGGGCAATGAAAAATTATGTAAAGCTTGCTCATCTGGAAAAAATGCACACACTGGGTTTGCAAGCAGATTACATCTAATGTTAGCAGGCTGCTGCAGACGGGTGAGAAGTACCATCTGCCGTCAGCAATGGCATTTCTTTAATCGGGTGCTTTGTGCCAAATATTTTGGTATTATGTGGAAGTATTGCTGAAAATGAGAAACAGCATCTGTCTTCTTGCAGCAGTGCCTTCTCTCTGCAAGCAAATTTCTTTAGCCTTCTTTTTAAAAGAGAATTTCAAAGAAATGTTCTCAGAAGTGTATATGAATAAGTAAGCTGGCAGCTGCCGAAATTCGGACTGTAAATTCTTTTCCATCCAGCATTAATCAAAGTATTGCTAGTGATGAACTGCCTGGCAGAGTGAAAAAATAAATCTGTAACAAAAAGTAGAAAACCGTGCATGTGTTAAACTCTTTGGACCTGTCTGCCTTTAACCAGTTAATTCAATGACTTTCAAACTTGATTTCTGAGCCCCACAAACATCCTCCTGGAGGATCCCCCAGAACTTGATAGACAAAGGTTTCTTTGTGGCATCTGTTAACTTGGGTAGTCTTTCTGTTAGCCTTTGCCAACTTGTCAGATGCAGCCTGGAAACTGGCCTTGAGGTGTCTGTTAACCCCACGTTGAAAACAACTCAACTAAATAAATAGCAGAAATGCTGAGAACCAAGGTGCAAGCTTGCTGGATTTGGGTCTTTGTTGAGCACTGATGCAAGGACTGTTCCTGTCCATCAGTGCGCTGCGCCGGCTCTCAGGAGATCTGGATTCTTTGCCTTGCTGGGTGACTTGGGCAACTTGCTTTGTGTTTGCAGATCTCGTTTCTGCTTTATCAAGGGCTTTTTACAGCTGTATGAAGTGCCATGATCTTTCCTGATAAAATTAACTTATCCTAGGCTATCTGATTGACTATGCTGCTATAGGGAAGGGGAGGATGTTTCCTAACCTGCAAGGCTTCCCAGCAGAACCAGCATTCACTATTTATCTTTCGAAGATGTTTCTTTACGGGATGTTAAAATAAAAATTGGGGACCTAAGCATAGTCTTCCTTATGTTATCTCTATTGTTCACTCCTTGCACCATGCTTCTTGCACCTTGAAATAAGTAACAACGTAAGATTTCATCTGTAGCTACACACACATGCAAGTTAATCCATGGACCCGCTGTTTCATAGACCTTATTATTAAAGTTCATGAATAGGATATTTCCCAATACATTGCATTGATTAGCATGTATCATTAGAAAAGATCCCTTCTGGGTAATGACCTCTAACTTATAACAAGAGGGGGCTTTACAGAGAGGAGAATGACAATATCCTTTCTACGGTCTTTGTATAAATCACACTGTGGAGTTATTTTGTCTGCTCCTACTGTGCAGCCACATCTGTGGGGAAGAGGGAGAGAGCCCAGAAGCAGCTCAGGTAAGGTGAGTGACTGCAAAATGAGGATAAACCCATTATGTCCTTGTACCCATCTCACCCCAGAGCCTCATATGAACAAAATGACCATCTTCTAGCAGGCACAAGTGGGTAAGGAAAGTCATTTTGTGACCCATAGATGGAGATGTGGCCATGTGGAGCTTGTCCTCCCAGCAGCAGTCACCACAGCTCAACACCCAAGGGAGGATTTTCATCCTAGTGTTTAATTTTGTTTCCATGGGACTCTTGCCTTCTCTTTGCTTTGGTAGCAGGGCTTGCTGAGCAGTGAGGCCGAGTTGCTGCCTAGGTCCCAGGTGTGTGGATTTGCCATTTTGCAGAGTAACAAGGTGCCACAGGAGCTGCTGATCACCTCTGATTGCTCCTCAGCTGGTGGCTGGGGAGGTGGTGATTGAGCTGGGTGGTCACTGCTGGGCACTTGGGGGCTTCTCCAGGAGGAGAGGTATTCCAGGCAGTGAATTGGGGGTGATGTGAAGAAACTCTTGGAAGCAAAGAGGCAGCACTGGAGCTGCTGGATTCCTCCTGCTGGTGCTGCTGTAGCCCAGGTGAGTCCCTGCCTGGGGGGGCTACGGTATAGGGGGGCTGCAGGGATGTCCCCAGCAGTGGCAAAACTGGACTCCAAAGAGAACCTGAAGGGGCTTTAGGAGGTGGCAGTCAGTGGGCTAAGAGCTTGAAGCAACTGGGGCTGGCTGGACTTGCTGCCGATCTGTGAGCCTGAAAGCTTGGTTGTGTTTGTTAACGCTCCGGGAGGGAGCGAACAGGCGGGAAAGGATGCTTTCCGAGGGAATCCCCGGCGAGAGCGGAGTCGGAACTGGTGCAAGGGAAAAAAATAGAGACTGGGGACGGGGCGGGGGGGAGTTAATTCAGGTTAGGAAGAGAAGCCAGACCCTTCTGCAAGGAGCTGACTAGGAGGGCCTAGGAGGAAGGGGCGGAGAGCCGGGAAGCGCGGCGAGTGCCCGGCGAGGCCCTGCCCGCCCGGCGCCGCTAGGGGGCGGCCTGGGCCCGGGCGCTGCAGGGGCGGCCTGGGCCTGGGCCTAGAAGGGGCTGGGGGGGGTGCCCCGCTCAACGCCATTTCTGCCCCCGATCCTGCGGGGAAAGAGGGAGTTTGGCAGGGCGTCCTGTTGTTTGAGGACGTGCGGGCTGCCTGGGGCTGTGTGTCCGCGCTCCGGGTCAGCGAGCGATGCTCGTGGCTCTGCAGAGCACCTCGTCCTGGAGACCCCCACTCCTCCTGGGGTGCCTGCGTGCCGCAGCTTCACGCGGAGCCTTGCTGGCCCCAAAGGGACGCAGGAGCGTCCTTGGCTGGGACTGCTGGGGCGTTGGGGTCTGCATCTGTTGGGTATCGTGGCTGAATCTCCTGAACGAGCGTTAGGAATCATAGTGCAACCATAGGGTGCTTCCTTCCTTCCTCTTGTAAATATTTCCGTGTCAGATGTTGTTGGCTCCTAAAATGTGGGGTTTTCACTTAGGAAGGGATGGAAAACTGAACGACAGCGGTCTCCCAGCCCCCTTTCCCTGACATTCCCAAGCGGTCTGTCAGTTGATGTGCTTGTTTAGACTTGGTCGCTGCTCAGGTTTTTGTGCTGCAACAGCACTTACCTGACAATATGCTTCCTCTCCTTGCCTCCACCTGTTTTCAATAAACAACCCACCAGCCTTAGCACTTCCTTAGCAGTAGGTGTGTGGTATCCCTTTTGCAGCATCCGAGGTCACAGATGCCCTCTCTTAATTAGAAACAAACCTTTCATGCAACAGAGGCACTGCAGCGTTCCCAGGCCTGTGTTGGAGGGCTGGGGACACTTTACCCTGCTCAGTTCTGTTCCTGCAGGTCCCCGCGTGTCAGCAGTCGCTCAGGGAAATTCTGGGAAATGGGTTGATTTTCCTGAATCTTGCTCCCAGGTAGGGGAAAGTAACCGCAGGGAATCTGCGAAGAATAAAATTGGACTTGGGGATCTTCCTTGTTGCAGCCCAGCCTGGTGAACAGCTGAGCAAAGGTCAAAACAATTT
Organism: Chauna torquata; assembly: GCA_013399475.1. Classification (NCBI taxonomy): domain Eukaryota; kingdom Metazoa; phylum Chordata; class Aves; order Anseriformes; family Anhimidae; genus Chauna; species Chauna torquata. The sequence continues at coordinate 7,857 of VXAL01009881.1, forward strand.
GGCAAGCTTGTCCCCGCTTTGATAACAGCAGGTATAGAGGAGGCATTTGCCTTTCTCTGTTGTGATGGTCATAAAAGCAGTGCCCTGGGTCTGATGTTGGTGCTGCCTAACAAGCACAGGGTCCATTGTAATTCAGAATTGATAGCAGGTGGAGAGAGATGGTGTTTCCAGGAAGATGGCTAGCAGCAAGACATTAAGGTCTCTAGACCAAGATCTGGCTCCTGTGCCTAACTTTGCACTAAAGGCAGCAGGAATTAGGTACCTAACTGCATTTTTGTTTGTTTGCTTTTAAGGATTTGAGCTTTTCCCCACCTCTAGTTAGAAGTAAATCTGCAGTCCCTGTGTTTCTTGGCTGTGGTGGGTCAGGGGAGTCTCCTTTCTCCCCTTGCTTTGAATCTTGCTTGAATGCATGCACAGCTCCTGGTGGCTGTTAGCAGGAGAGCAAAGCAAGTGAGGCAAACCCCTGGCACACTGTGCAGTGCTCCAGGAGCACAGCTGGCTCAGAATTATTTATAATGTTCAATTGTGCATGAACAAAATGGTTTGTAGGAACACAGGAAGCCTTCGTCATCGGAGATATCCCAGCAGTGCCTGCCGTGGGCACGTGCTTTCACTAGGTGTTGTGCTGGCTGCTCCCCCTTGGCCAGAGCACCGTGCGGTTAACATCTTGGTGGCTTCTTGTGTGCAGGAGGGACACAGAGTAGACGCATTCAAAGTAGTTTTTCAGCAGAAAAGCTTCATCCACGGAGTGGTTGCCCAGGCATGATTGTGCATGCGTAAAGCAAACAAGTGACTGTGGACTGAAGCCCTGGCACATGAAGTGACCGTTGTCATCTCCAAGCCTGGGCACAGCTGGAGGCCAGCAGGGACCCTGGTGTCGATTAGGGCAGCCTGAAAGCTGCCGTGTTTCAGCTGAGTGACTGGAGGAAGGAGTCCCCCGCCCAGCACTGCTCAGGCTCTCTGCTCATACTTTGGTGTAGCCAGATATGTCAGTGCAGACAATGGTCCCCTGGAACGGTTGCCCTGACAAAGTCAAAATACTTAGAGAAGCACTTCCTCATTGCTGAAAAACTGGAATCTGAGCAGATCTGCTGAAAACTGAACGGCTGAGTATGAGCATGCATTGAATAATACAACCTCGAGTCGATGCGCCAGCTACTGCAGCATCAAGATTTCCCCTGGAGTCATTTGCAGCATCGCAGCAGCAGATAGAGCTCGTTGTGGCCCAGTAATGAAGTCCAGGCTTCCCCGATGTGATGGGCTGGAGAGGATGTGGTGAGGCTCCTGGGAGATGGAGCGCGCTGTACAGAGGGGGCTTCTCCCACGACCTGCCATCCGCGGCTGGGTTGTCTGCTAAACTCCCGCAAGACCTAAGTCCCTTCAGCCCATCTGGTGCTGCACTGATCTGGCTGCCTACGGGAACCTCTTAACTGCACTGGATTAGAGCTGAGTGGTCTTTATTGAGGCATGGGGAGCGCTTGGGCTCTGATGGGGATGGGAACAGGTCTGGGGAATGTTTGCTTCTGGGCATGAGCTGCTGCATACAAACAGGGTTGGCAGCAAAGATCACAGGCAACAGAAATTTGCTAAAACCAACATTTCTGGTAGCAGTGAATCCTTCTGTGTGTGAACTTCATAACCTGCATTGAGCAGTAGGTGCCTGCAGATCAGGAACCTCAGTGGTTTGGGAGCTGCTGCTTCCCCTGCGCGCTGGTGAGACGTGGGCACACTCCTGCCTGCAGGTTTCTGTCTGCTGCCATGCTTAAGGCAAGACGGTAGTGCGTTTTTCACTGAGAGCATCTCTCAGGGGACCCTTAAAAGCAAAGGGCACCTCTCTTCGTGTGCAGGCGTGGTCTTGCCTTTGTGGGAGCTTCTAGCACAGACCCAGCTCTGCTGTGGCGTGAGGGAGGAGGCTGCTAGGCGGAGGAGGAACTGCTGCGAGCACTCTCGATGTGAATTCTGTGGCGTGACTCCCGGATGGCCAAGGCTTGTGATGTTTGTGGACAGCACAATGTGTCTGCTATTTCTGGCGAAATTTCCTGAGAGCAGCTTGCAAATGCTCTGTGTTGTTGGACCTCAGCATCCTGCTGATGGGGTCTGTCCCCTCGGGGGCTTCTTGGTAATGCTGGCAGCGCTGCTGCCTGCTTCTCCCAGCTGGCTTTTGTGTGACGCGTGGCTTTGCCCATAAGGGCGCCATTGATTGCAAAACCAGATGGTACCTTGTTGCCAAAAGATTTTGCGAAACATTCCTCCCTGCTGCTCTCTCTGCCGGGGAGAGGGTGCTTTGTTCATTGTTCTGTTCGTTTATCCAAAATAGGTCACTTCCAACCACAAGCATCTGGGGTTTTTGCTGTTGCAGGAAGCTGCCAATGCGAATGCAACCTTCGACATGCCTGTGAACAAGCTCATTCCTGGAAATGGGAAGATCTCCATTAAAATGGCTGTCCAACCATCACACCACACAAGCTTCTCCATTAGCAGGGTGCCAAGCATGGATTGCTTTTCATTCTGGCAAATGAAAGTGTTTGTTTCTGTTTGTTTGTTTGTTTTCTCCTTCCGGAGGAGATGCCAAGGATGTGTTAAAGAAATTTAATTTCGTACTTTCAGAGGTGCTGAAACCAGAGGGTGAGTCACTGCTCCGCTGCGTGTGGGAAGGCAGGGCTGTGTCGTACCAGCATGGGCGTCTGAATGGGGCCATTTTAGAGACTGGCGTAAAGAAAAAGTGGAGCGATTGATTTATTTACTACCAAAGCCACACAGAAGAGAACCCACCCCCGGTAGCACCAGAAAGAGCATTTAAGATCTCTCTGATGTCCTGGGTTGGCTTGGTGTGTACATTTGGGGCTTTTTGCCTTGCTTTTGCGGGAGCATAAGCTAACAGGAGGGGCTGCTGGTGTAGGGGACCTCCTCCTGCAAGTGACATGGGACTGGGCAGGTGCACCGGTTAACTTTTTTTTTTCTATTTTATGGGGGGCTTTTTTTGTTCTGTTGTAGCTTTGACAAATACTGATGCTGGGCACCCAAGTCAGGAAGCCCTGCTGTGATGCAGGGCCCAACTGAGATGATTCCTAAGCTGCAGTCAGCTCGGTGCTCTCGGTGGATAGAAGCAGCTCAGCTACGCTCTCCCTCGCCCACCACAACAATTCACTGCAACTGTGTTTTTAAAAAAAAAAAAACCAACAAACAGTAGTACCTCTCACCTTATACAAATCTTGCCTGTCCCACACCTTGGTGCTGAGGGACTGGGGTTTGTACGTATTTCTATTAAAATTCATGACGCACAACAAAAATTGTGGTGAGACTAACTGCTGTTTCTAGTTGGGGAATGCCTTGCTAGGGGTGCATTGAGAGAAAGCAGTCCTGAATAAGAAGCATAGCTGTATCTCTGCAGTTGGGGTTTTAAAATATTTAGACAACAAAAAAATCAGCTCTCCTATTCTGACAAAGACACGAGCTCGGCTGAGTTATCTGCAGGGAAGGGTGAAGCTGATGGAGACCCTGACCTTGGCTTCTGGAGATCACCTCGTGCTTCAAGTCATCATCCTCAGAACAGGGATGAAATCCCTGCCCTATGGCTGAGAAGATAGGAGGAGCCCCTGACAGGGACAGGATCGATAAAACCAGCAGGGAGGGGTATCGGTGTGAGGCTGCTGTGGTTATTCCGTGGCACTTGTGCGTCTCTCTGCATCAGTGGTGGTTAAATGAGTGGTTATGTGTTGGAAGGGTTTCTTGGGGGTGGCGAGGTTTGTAAACCTCCCTCGGACGGCCGGGAAGAAAGGCAGGGCTTGGTGCACCCCACTGTGCCCTGGGCGAAAGCTGTTGGTACTCGCTGCTCTGCGCTGCGGCTTGAATCTCAAATAAGATGTTTCTAAGCCTTCTCTGCAGGAGCAGCTGGAATTCAAAGCACTCCTGGATTATTTCAACACTGAAGGTTGTAGCAAGACGGAGAGCTGCAGCATTTAGCTTTGATTTGATTTCTCTTTCTTCTTGAACCTTTTAAGATTCCCAGGCGTGTAACTTTCCCTCTGGTCCCCAGGACCCGTCCATCTGCTCATCGCTTATCTGCAGTCACCAGCCAGCCAGCTTCGCTCCCGTCCTTGCCATCTGAAATGCGGCTGGTTGTGCCGACGGATGTCTTGATAGCAAGAGCGAGGGCCAGGAGGTACCTGGCAGTGGAGCTCTCTAATGCTTTGATGATTTTTTTTCCTCCTATTTCTGGCCAGGGCAAACCCGCATGACAGCTTGGGGAAGCCTGGTGTGGCTGTTGCCCATCGGGTATATGTGGGTTCACCTTCCAATGCCAGATGTTCCCCTTCTCTAAAGTGGCCAAGCACAGATTTCTCTCCGAAGGCATATGGAAATCCAGACTCTTTCCCTGTAAACAGCCTTCAGAGTGATCCAAAGAATCCCATAGCTTTGGGAGCCTGGATATCCTTGCAAATCTGGGCTTCAGATGTCTGAAAATGTGAACACGCGTTGGCAAAAGTTATTTCAGGGTCTGATTCCTGCTCACAACTACCTGAAATTCCTTTGAAGAGCTTTAGCTCTTTTCTGGTGGGTGTAGGCTCTCCCAGTTGCCTGTGGATTTGCTCCCACTTACAGAAAAGGTGAGACTGGGAACATTTAGTGCAAGATCTGACACAGTTGGGTCTTGGGATGTCTCATCCCCTCCACCAAACAGCAATTTCCCCCTGGATCTCCAAGATTTATCAGCCTCATCAACTTATTGAGGAAAGTAAGCTCTTTGCTCAAGAAGCGAGGGCTTTTATCTAGATTAGGGCCGAGAAAACTAAGCAGGGAAGAGGCCTTTGAGTTTGGTCTGGACTGCCATGATCTGGCACTCGGGTGAGCTTTGTTTTCATCTGTCCCTCTGCTGGATCTTTTTGGGGCTCTCGCTTTGGAGAGGTGCGTTCTCAGGAGCCCTTGCTCGGACAGCAAGCTGGGTCTCTGCGTTGCTTAAGAGCTGTGGAGTGGTTGCTGCTGTCATTGTACTGACGATACAGAGCCCAGTAACGCCGCGCTGGGCATCGCAGCGCGTTGGCTCTACCGAGGGGCTCGTGGGGTTGGAGGACGGCCTTTGCGTCGGGTCTCTGCGGTGGTGCAGTGCGGGTCTGATCCACCGGTGGTTGACTTGTGATAGATTTTATGTTAACTTTGCTAAGTGATGGTGGCTGTGGTTTTTGATTGCTCTGAGGTTAAGTCGAGTGACTGCATTTGAAAGTGTTCTTCTAATCCTATGATGCTTTCACCTATGCATTCGTCTTGCACCTGAGATGCTGAGTAATGTCACAAAAGGAGCACTATAATAAAGAGAAATTAGATCCATGCTTCTCAACACTGCTTTTAAATTTTTCCCAGCTATTAGCTCTAGATTTTGACTTGCAGCTTATCTGCACAGCTCATCTTTTCTTTCTCAAATGGTGGTGAAGCAAAGTCTAGAGGCTGAGGAACCCCAATCCCCTAGGAAATGGAGGCAAGGTGTGTATCCAGCTTGGTCTTGAAAATCTCAGGCCTGAACTTCTCATGCTTGTGTATGCAAAGCAAGAAAGGCTTTCCATCTGTGTCAGCTGCATCTGGTCTGCTATTTCTTTTCCTTAAGAAATCTGTAGTTTCTTTCCTTCTATTTGCCTGCTTCAAAAGTTATTTTCTTGTCCTACCTCCTCATGTCATGATGACAAAAACAATCCTGTTTGTGCTGCTTATTTAAAAAAAAAAAAAAAAATCAGAGGAGCGGTTTCTGCTCCTTCGGGGATTTCCTGGGACTCTGCAGCCCCTGTGGCACAAAGGCTGAGCTGCTCCCTGCCACTCCTGCCCTTCTGAATTTGTACACTGTTGGTTTGTATTTAGCACACAGTGACATCTTCCTTAAATGAGCACACTTTCCATCTGGGCTGCGTTATTTAGACATCCCAAGGAATGTTTTAAGCTGCTTTTACACTCCCCCCCTTCCTGGGAAACAAAGTTTTATGCAAAAGACTTCACCAGCACCCTGATGGAGCAGGCAGTTATCGGCCTCGCGGTGAGCCAGCGATCGGGCGTGGGGGTCATGGCTTTGCCACCAGGTTGGAAATGGGAAAATCCTCAGCTCCGCCAAGCCTGCTGACCCTTCGGTGGGAAGGGAGGAAGAAGGGAAGCGCTGGTCAGAGTAGGTTCATCAGCAGGGTTGAAATTGGAGCCGTGTCTGCTGCTGCTCTGAGCCAGTGTCCACCAGGCGCTGGAGTGATGAGAGACCTTGGGTGGGGGTGATGCAGTTTTGCGTTGGAGCAAACAAATAAAATCTAACGTGGGGCTTGGTCCTGCAGGGCTCTGCTGCAGTGGGAGGGGTGGAGGGCAGCAACCCCCTGGTGCTTGGGAGTGCTCTGTGAATTCCACTTTAAGCACTGCTGTGTTGTCTGCCAGGGAGCGCAGCGTGGATATATCACCCTGGATCAGGTCAGCCTGACTTGCATGACTGTGTTTTGCTGAAATGACCCCAAAACACTTGATTATTTCGATGAAATGAAATCGAATTTTGCTGCTGATGCGTTGCCTGCTGCGAGCTGTTGTTTGTTCCTGGGGGAGGGAGGCACGAGGAGATGTATTATTAAAGAGCAACACGGTGTCATGTCGATGGCAGCTGCCTTGCTTCGAGTTGCTTCGTCACAGAGAGCCAGTAAGAAAATTAGTGTTTCCAAAATCAGAAAGTTTTCCTCGTGCAAGCAAGTTAAAGCTGATTTATAGTATTATTTTTGAAATATCAACTTTTTACTCCGTGCTGGAAAGAAACCAATGGCTTCAGCCTCTCTCTGGCCAGGAAATTTTGGAATCAGGTCAGTTTTACCCTACGCTTGACAGATGTGAATTGCAAACGCAAAAGACTTCACTCGTTCCTGCTCAGGAGAAGGATCTCTTCTGGTGTGCAAGCAGAGGTGTCCAGACCAGATCACACCTTTGCTTTGAGCTTTGGGAAAGTTCAGACCTTGGTGCAGTACAAACCAGGGGTCCTATTTCTGCCTGAAAACCCATGCCATGCTGTTCTTTAAATAGAATATATATTTTTTTAGCTTTAGCAAAGTTAAAATGAGGAGGGTTAAACTTTAATTTTGCAGTTAACCTAAGGCTACGCTGTCGTGCGTGCAGCAGGGAGTTTTCTTCTCATAACTGGGAGTTTGAGCCTAAATTTTCTGTTCTCTCAAATACCCTGAAAATAGTTCCTTCATCCTAGCTAAAGCCCCTGATGACAGCACAGCTTACCGAGGACACGTCCAGTCAATGGATGTGTGCAATCCAAATGGGAGATGAAATTATGGGGATTTACTTGTTGCCCTCCCTTCCCATCTGCACTCATTTTCCTTTGAGGCAACGTTGAATAGCAGGTAACCGAGCCTAGATTTTGTAAATTGTTATTATTTTGATCCTGGAGAGCTGCAAATTCCCAGCCTTTGAATGTGACCTTCAGGCTGACCATGAGCTCTGGCTGTAACCTGGCTCATCCCTGAGCCCTGTCCCCGGCCGTGCCCAACCCCTGCTCTATGCAAAGCGAGAAGCCTGCTCTCAATACGAGTGAGAGCGTTTAAGCAGCTTTGCACAAATAGGATTTGCACCAGTTAGTTTCTGCTGAACAGCCGCCGAGCTCAGCTCCCCCCGCACCCTCCCCACCGCTCTGGGCAGATGGGGGTGATGTCGGTCCTCCTCTAAACAAAAGGCAGCCTGAGCTCAATTGGCAGTTTACTGTGCACGTTTGTGAAGGCAATCTGGCTGGCATTGCTCGCCCTGCATCTGTCGCTGAGATTTGACGAGGCTGCCAGACCAGCAACTTGATCTCGAGTGCTGAGCGCTGCGTCCTGGAGCACCAGCCGATGTGCGCGGCGAGGTCGGGGCGAAGGAGCTTGGGGCACGCGTGGCTGGGGCCGGAGGTGCTCGGGGTACGCGAAGCCTTCCGCCTTCTGAAGCCACCGAATCAGATCGGGAATGGCTGGAAATGTGGTGTCTGTGGTGCGAAATGAGTTGGATCTTAGTTGGTGTCCTCCTGGCGCAGGGTTGTCCCCAGAACCACCCCAGCGTGGTGCTCACTGCATCGCTCGTCGCCGGCTCCACCAAACAGGCATCAATCCCCAGCAGAAACTGCGGAGTAAATAAACGCGGTACGTGATCCAGAAGCACGTGCCGGACGGACTCGGTAAAGCAAGCTCCCGGGGTGACTGATGGCCCCTCGTCCGACAGCTAAGCGTGGTGGGAGCCAGGCTGCCGGCCCAGGTGGGACGGATGGGGTTGGCTGCTCCAAAACATTCGTCTTCGTGCGATGGCTGGATGCTGGGAAGCGCTTGGAAGGAATCGGTCTCGGGCTTGCCAAAACGCCCTGTGAGCGCGGGGCTGGCTCGGGGGGGTTTCGGCTCGGCGGTGCTGGGTGTGGGGATGAGCTCTGTGCGCAAGCAGGGTGCTGACACACCGTTCTCAGCTGGGAAGGAGTTAAAGGCTTAATGTCACGAGGACGTGCTCATGTCCCATCCCGAGTCGGGTAGCAGAGGCAGGATGGTGACGAGGCTTGGGTACGAAGCAGCCTTCGGGGAAAAAACCTCAGAACACAGCCCAGGAGTTCTGGCTCCTGGTCCTATTGAGTTGGTTGTTTCCCTGCAGCAAATCTTACCAGCAGAAAAGGATAATTCTCCATAAAAATGCTCATTGATTTTTTTTCTTCTTCTTCCACTGGTCAAGCAAGGCAATAATTTTCCCTGTGGACCAAAGTGCAGAAAGCTATCCAAGCCTTTTTAATCCTGCCTTTTTGCAAAGAGATGGAGGGAAAGGAGAGGGTGGTTTGTGAGATGACTCCAGAAAAACATTCAGCAAGCCCTCCTGGCAGCTCTAACCTCTTGCTAAACAACTTTTGGACTGTGTGTAAACAGTCTTCTGCTTTTATAAACACGGCATCCAGATTGTGGAGTGGAAAAAAGCTGAAGCCATCACGTGAAGGGAAGATGTATTGCTTCCGGCAGCTTAAGTATTTTTATATTCTCTCAGGGTTAAGGGTTTGAGTTTGGACATATTTTGCCTGGGAAATTTGGGAGCAGAGAGAGGTGGCACTGGAGGGGGCAAGCACCTGGAGCTGAAAAACGTAGGATTACAGCAGCATCTTCTGACAGCCATAAAGCATGCATGTGGGTGGCTGCGGCTGGGGGAGAGGCAGGTTAGTCCCTGCTGCCCTCTGATGCAGGGTGATCAGTTTTGGTGCTGGGATCCGTCCTCCCAGCACCCATGGGTGTAGCATGGGCAGCCACCTCCATCCCTTTGAGTTGGGATAATGCTTCTGGCATCTAACAAATATTTTTCTACTCTTTCCATTGGACTAAATTATTAAACACCAGAGGCAAATAAAAAAATAAATGTGTTTTTTCTGAGAGAGGAATGTGACCTCATTGATTTGCCTGGCCCAGAGGAGAGGTGTGTGAGATAAGGGGTGACCACCGGACTGGGGGTGCAGGGGATTTCTGCAGGCAACGTGAGGCTCTTACTCAGCTCGGTGAGCACTGTGCTCAAGACCTACCCATTAAAGCCGCGGAAATGGTCGGTACGATAACGCGCGCGCAGGAGAGGCACCCAGCAGCGTCTGCACTAGGCTGGCCATTTTGGACTGAACGTTAAGCAGCCGAGTGATTTGGGAACGCATCCTGCTCTCCAGCTAGCGAGGCCTTCAGAGCTCCGGGCAGTGAGGAGGAGGAGGAAGGCCCTTCCCTCTGTATTGCACCAGCACTTCCATGGCTGCTCAGGTTGTGTTCCCCTTTGCCGTGGGGGATGCAGAAAGGGAGATATACGTATATATTTGTCTTTTCTAGTTGAAGCCGATCACGGAGAATGAATTCAAGGTGAACAGGGAAAACTTTATGCATTTCTCGGAGGAAACATTGCATCTGTGTGAGATTTGCATTTCTTCTTAAAAAACTCTGAGTACACGTAATGTTTCTCATAATTATATTGCCTCGTTTATCCGGGAGTTTGGTTCATCCACGATTACATCTTGCTGCGCTTCACCCGGCCCTTCAGCACCGTCTCACTGCTGCGCCTTTTCAAACCAGAATCGAATAAAGCTTAGGAAAAGGGATAGCTGTTTGGTCTTCTGAAATCGTGTTTCTTTCAGTTTGGCCTTTGTCCCCAGAGATGCTCCGTGGAGACTGGTTGCTCTCCTCTGCCTGGGCTTGGTGGTGTCTTACAGCAAGGCTGCTTTTTTAAGTAAGAGACAAAATCTCTTTAACTCTGGCATCCCTTTAAATGCCATCTTGACAGCAGCATTTCAAATAGCCAGCTTAGTCCTTTCCACATAGCAAGCAGCACTAGCCCCAGTCTGCTACTGACATTTAAAATTAATCCTAATCATTCCGTCCCCACCAAGACAAATCGGGAGTTGCGGGCTGCCCTCCGAAGCAGGAGTTTGGCTCTGACGAGCACCAGCAGCGGCGTTTGGGCCCCGGAGCGTCCCAGGTTTGAACGCCCTGAGTGCCTGGGAAGGGGAGAGCTGCCGGGATCCCCCAAAACCCACCAGTTGGGGAAGAAGTCCCAGCTGGGATGGGCTGTATGTACAGCAGTGATGTAAAACACTGGTTTATAGAGGTCCCGGAGCATTTTGGGAAATATCCACCTTTTCAGTACCCTGGATGGGACCGTACTTGTGCAGAGTGGATTTGCCTATTTAGGATGGGAGTTCTGGTTGAGATCTGAGATCAAAAAGGTGTTTTTTTACCTTAACCCTGCTGCAAAATTAATCTCCCCGTCTAAGTCTGTGAGTGTGTGGATACAGAGGTTGCAGCATCTTACAAAGTGCATCGCAAAGGCCAGCGCAAGCGGCTCGCCAAGAAAGCAGTGTCACCAGGTCGCGATCTTCCGATAAGAACAGTCGGTCCTTCCTGGAAGTGGGAAGTTTTATCTGTGACTAATTTGAAACCAAAGGTACATGCGTGCACATGTGCAGAGCGGTTTGGTGGTGGGTACGTGCAGCTGCGATGTCGGGGAGCTGAGGCTGCGTCTCTGCTTTCAGGTATTTGATGTTAGAGTCAGCTGCCAGCTTGTTGCATCGGGTTGTTGACTCGCGTGGTGTGGATGTGTCCTGGTTCTGCATAATGCTTTGAGAAGTTTTAGTTTCGTTTTGATGTAAAAGTGTGAATGTTCTGAAATCTGAGTTTTGTGGGAGAGGAGAAACAGTCCCATTCCATGGCCTCATGATCTCAAGTTATTTCCTTTTAAAGCCGTGGACTTTTCTAACACACCCTTCATAGCGTATATCATAAGGAATATGAACAAGAGTCAATAAAAAAAACAAGCAAATTCCCTTAGACAAACACCTATTAATTTGCTGTTTGCACACATCTGCACTAAGGAAAAAATGCATATTGGCTGTGGATCCGATAATGACTTTTGCAGAATATTTCGTCGGTCAAAGAGCTACAGAGCAACATTCAGCCCACGGGGAGCTGCGGGGTTGACTTGGTTCCCAGCGCACGAGCACTGGCTGTGCTTGCTTTGTGCACAGGCATTCTGAGCACGCATGGAGAATTGTGCGCGCATGCAAGACCAGCATTGCCACGTGTGGCAGGCTGAGGCTGGGTCCCTTCTGTGGGTGTAGAAGTGTGTGTTGAGCTTGCTTTGCATTGGTGTAACAAGAGTACACACTGTGCTTTTTTTTTTTTTTTTTTTTTTTTTTGCTGGCTTTGTCCTGTGCGCTATAAATAAGCACGATCAGGAGCAGCAGATAAACTATCCACCCTGCTGACAGGAGTGTCACAAGTGCAAAGGTTGGGTTTTATTTATTTACTCAGGACCATGGTTGCTGTGCAAAACCACCTCTCCTGCCAGGATGCGGCACTGCCGGCTCGCCTCTCCTCTGCCAGAAGGGAGGAGAGCGGCATTTTGGCTTTGGCCCCTGTGGGAACGTGTGGCCAGCTCTGTCGGCATCCCCAGGGATGGGTGCGGGGGTCCCCCACGAGTGTGAGCTCCCACCGGATGGGCTTCAAGGGGTGGGCAGATGTCTGCATCTCCCTGGCGCGTCCAGTCCCCCTGCCAACAACGCGGGGGGTCTTGGCACAAGCAGCCTGTTTGTAAGTGGGGAAAAACCAGTGATGGGCTGGACTCTGCCTCTAAAAACCAGATCTTTACCCTGATAGGGTCTTAAAAGTCAAGTCCTGAACTATTGAAAGTAGTAGCTTTAAGCCAAGCGCCCCTTGAAGGCTTCTCTCTTCAGACCAGGTTGCGCATCCCCTTTTTGCCCGACGAGCAGCTCCCACCCGTGCTTCTCGTGAGCGAGGATGCTGCAAACTGGCCCCGCGCTGTCCCCGCTGCCGGGAGCTCCGCGCAGCCCAGCCGGTGCCAGCGGCCCCAGCAGGATGATGCTGAGGCTCCCGTGGGCTTGTCCTGGCTGCGGTGCCACGGAGAGGGTTTCCTTGCTAAAAGAATAAAAGCTAGAAGTAAAATGTTTGTAATCCCTGCTCCAAGCTGGTTCAGAGACAAGATAAATGCGGGTGCACTATCCGCTGTTGGGGCTTTTTTAACCACTATTAGCTCGTGTTTGCAATGACTGTAAGGAAGCATTCTTCCACTGCTGTCTGCGTGGCTGCATCATGCCCAAATCCGTCTACCAGCAGGCCAAGTACCTGCATCGCAAAGCATGTGCGTAAAGAACGGGCTCTGAGATGAAGCTCTGGGACAGGCAGAGGATTTTAGGGCTGGAAGTGCTTGTCGGCAGGACTGAGCTCAGATTCTGCTCAGGAAAGTGCTGATGATGCTCAGCTGATTCAGGTGGGAAAACCGCCTTATGTTGAGAGAATGGGTGAGGTACCAGCCCCCTTCCCACTGACTGCAGCACAGCATCAGGCTCCGGGTCTGACATGACGCTCCTTCAGTGGGGTTTCCCAACATGGGCCCCCATGTGCCCCCCAAAATCTCTGGTTAACAAAAACTAGTAGTTTCTACAAACCAAGTGGCTGTGTGTTTCCTCATGTGGCTTAACCTGATGTGGCTGGAGCAGTGAAATGCAGTTTTTAGCTCACGGTAGCAGTACAAGAGAGCTTGCGGGGAGGCACTGCTGTCCGGTTTGGCTTTGAGTGCGGCAAAGCATGGCTCTGCAAACCAGAGCCAAACCCTACTGAAGACCATGGGGCTCTGCACCGCTCTCGTGGTACAAAAACGCGTGACATTGGTTGGCCTTTGGAGTTTTAGAAATAACTACGCCGGCCTCCAGCCATTTGGATACAGAGGAGAGCTCCCTTTTTTATTTGTCGGTGCAACAAAACGTTTGTGTTTGTGGATGTGTGGTTGCACAGGATGCAGAGAAAGCAAAAAGGATGCAAAGTTGCTTCGGGTTTATTTCTAGCACAGCTGCAAGGTGCCCCCACAGCATGCACTCAGCGTAGGAGGCGATGCTTGCCCACCCGAGCAGCGACGTTGGGGTGGATGCCCACGGTTTGCTACCTGTGCTGGAAACCAGCCCCTTGCACCAGCAGCAGGTCTGAGGCTGCTGCTGGGACCACGGCAGCCGAAAACTTATTCTTCCCGGGCGTTTCTTGAGACGTCTGTCTCCTGCAGCAGGTGAGCACCGGTTGTTCATCACGGCCCTTATCCCAGAGCTTTAATCCGTGCCCTAAGCCCTGCCAGCGGAGCAGCTGGAAGACAAGGAGCGGTCGGGTAGCGGACGGGGAGCTGCCGGCAGGAGCAGCGTGCGCACGGAGGGGTTGCAAAGCGCTGCCCGAGGACGGCTGGGGGGGCCCGGCCGGGGGGCGGCAGAGGGGTCACTTCCAGGGGGGCAGCGGAGCGGCCGCTGTCGGGGATGAAGGCGGGGGAGCAGCCGCGGAGCTGGCGCATCCCTTGGCGGTCCCTGCGGGAAGCCCCCCCCCGGGAAGCACCGTGGGGATGCCCCGCGCAGCTTCGCGGGGGCTGCCTGCAGCCTCCCCCCGCCGGTGCAAGCCCCGGCGCTGCAGGGCGAGAAGAGGAGGAGGAGGCGGAGGAGGAGGAAGGAAGAGCCCCGTCCGGCTCCAGCTTCCTCCGCAAGCCCTGCCTCGGTGCACGGTGCCCGCCCCCGGCCCTCCCCCGGCTCTCCCCATTGCATGCACCCCACGCCCGGGCGAGCCGAGCCGAGCCGCGCCGTGCCGAGCCGCCTCCCCGGGGAGCCCCCGCGGCTCCGCGCAACAGTTGCCCCCAAGTCGCGGCCGCCCCCATCCCCCCCAGCCTCGGGGGAGCCCCCTCGGCACCGAGAGGAGGAGGAGGAGGAGGAGGAGGCTCGAGGGGGGGCTGCACGGAGCCACCGCCGCCTCGCAGCGCTGAGCACTGCCGCTCTCATCGCTCCGCCGGTGCCGGGGGAAGGAGCCCCGCGGGGCCCGGTTCTCGCCTCCCCGCAACCATGGAGCGGGGCGGCGGGGCCGCGGCGCGGCTCCTCTCCGCCGGGCTCAGCCGCCCTCTCCTCCGCCTGCCGGAGCGGAGCACCGGGCACCGGCCGCCCTGCTAGGCTGCGGGGGCTCCGAGCCCCATCCCGCACCCTCCGAGCCCCTTGCGCATTCTCCCGTCCCCTCGGGCACCTTCCAAACTCCTCCTGCATCCCCCTAAACCCTCTGCGCATACCCCATCCCCTTCTGCATNTCCTGCACCCCGTTCTGCATCTCCCTGTGCATCCCTAAACTCCTCGTGCACCCCCCCCATCCCTTTCTGCATCCCCCTGTGCACCCCAAACCCCTCGTGTGTCCCCCCGCAGCTGCCAGCCCCAAGCCCCCCGCCTTTGCATGCAGCCCCAGGGCTGCGGGGGCCGGGGAAGCGCACCATGGGCACCAAGCAAACCAAGGGCTGCCAGCCGGGCAGCGCCGGGGAGAGCCCCCCGGCCCACCACCGCAAGAAAGTGTCCCCGAGGGAAAGGGGGGACTTCCTCGCCTCCCTCGTGGTGAAGTCTGGCGAGAAGTTTGGGAAGGGTGCTGGCAGCCTGCCCCCTTACCACCGGCGGATCTGCATGATCCAGGACATGCTGGTGCTGGTGAAGCAGGGGAAGCAGGAGGAGGCCACCGAGCTGCTGAGACACCTGCGGCAGGTGAGGACGCGCAGGCTTCTCCTGGGGGCTGCCTGCTTGCGGTGGGGAAAAGGCAGTCTAGGATCAAAAGGCATCCCGTTTGCAGAAGCTGGCATGCTGCGCTGCTAGCAAAGAGGGGCACGGTCCTTCTTCGTGGGTCTAACTTTTGTGGTGTAATTTTGGGGAAGTGGCTGAGGCGCTGCGGGGTGGTCATGGTGCTGGAGATGGGGAAATAACCCCGGGGAGGTGCTTTGCTTTGTCTGCAGCGAGGAACCCTGCCGGGTGCCTTTTTCTCCTTCCCTTCGTTGCTCGCGCTGATAGCTCTGGGTTTTGCAGCACGCACAGCCCACTCAAGGAGGTTCCCACTCAACTTTCAAAAAGTTCGGTGGTTAAAGCAGATCTGTAAAGCGCTGAGGCAATTTGAGCCAGCAGCTTTTGAGAATCAGCTCTTTTCTTCCAGGCTTAGCTATACCAACAGTTGGCAGCTTTGCTTTTTATCTCGTTCTTTTTGATGCACGTCTCTTGGTGGAGTTTTGCTCGTGTTGACTGGGGTTTGTGGAAATGCCTGTGTGAGATGGGGGATTAATTGTACAGAGCCTGAGACCTTTCCCCTTGAAAGTCTGTTTGAGCTGGGCATTAGCTGAGAGCAACACTACGGAAAGTTGATTTGAGCAAACAGAAGAGCAGCTGAGGAGTGCTGCTCTGTATCCAGCAAATTAGCATTTAACCTTTTCTGCTGATAGCAGGTGATAAAAAGACTGAAGCGCTGGGCGTTTTCAAGGCTCTCGGATACACTGAGCTTGGAGAAACTGCAAGTTTTCCATGCAAACAGAAAACCGAGCCGGCTTCACCAAGCTCGGATTTTCTTGCCAGAAGCCTGCACGGCTCCCTGCCGTTCGGCGTAACCAGTTCTACCAGCTGGGGAAAAGCTCCTCAGATCTTTGCCGGGCATCGGGAGCAGCTTCTTGCCCCATAGGTCTGCTCTGTGTCAGTCTGTCCACGTGGAAACCCAGCTGCTCCAGGGTCCTGTGGGTTTCTCATTGTTGTCTTTGTGTTTGGGCTTTGCTATTTGCGTTTTTTTCCTCATTTTCTGGTCCTGTTAACTGTTTCGCAAGTAGATGTGTTGCTCCGGGCATGTCCCTGACCCCATCACCCCGCCCCACCCCGGGGCACGTTTCCATTTCCACATCAGCCAGCATCCCCCTGCCCGCGGCATACGTGACTTGTTGCTATCCCTGGAGCAGCCCAGCTGAGAAAACCGAACAGTTTCGTACGTTTGCATTCCTTTATGGAAAGCTCTCGTGACTGGCTCTGAACCTTGAGATAAGGTGCCCTTTGAGACGGACGTGCCCTCGCCCCGTAGCTGGGGGTAGAGCAGGCGGATGCGAGAGCCCGCAGGCTCCAAAGCCGCTGTGAGTCAGGCGGCAGCGCCGTGCCCAAAAGTTGCACCACCTCAGCCACGCCAAAGCATCAGCCTTGCGACAGCCCAGGAGCCCGCTGGAGCTGGCAGAAGGATGGGCGCTAATTTTAGAGGGTGTTTGTATCAGACCTACACACGCGCACACGGAATAATCTGGGTGCCTGTGAAACACCGTGAGTTGCTCCCAGGCTCTCCCTGGCCGCAGGTCCTGGTTTCTCTCAGCGATGCTCTGGACCGTCCTTGTCCCTCCTGCCAGCCCATGGGTTGGCCGTGTAGGGCACGGGGGCTGGGATGCGTCACGGCCACTGCCTTAGTGACAGGTCTCATTGTGGGGGCATCCCGTCATCTGCCTGGGGAAAAAAAGGTCTCCGCTTCAGCTAGAAATTCATTTAAAATTGCTGGGGGAAGCCAGGGACCTGTTACAGTCAGATAACTCTGTGAGTGAGTGTTTCTGAAGAGCTCGCTCTGATAAAATATATCTTAAAGTGTCAAAATAGGGAACACTTTGTCCTAGATACTATAATAGACTTGAAGCACATTTTTAATGAGGTGGTATTATTCCTTGCCTCCGGGTAGCGAATGTGGGATGCCCCACCGAACAGATCCTGATGGCCGTGGGTTCTGACGGGCCGGTGTTTGGTGTGCTGGTGGCTGCAGGGATGCTGGCGTCGCTGTCGGGCGTGGGAGCTGGGCTGAGCGGTGGGGGGGTCTTTGGGAGCTCCTGAACACGGGGGTTTTGGGGAAGGAGAGAGGGCTGCATGTGTGAGCCCGGAGGGGCAGAGACCTTTTCTCATTAGCTAGCGGTGCAGCACCCATCGCAGAGGGGTTTGCAGCTTGGGCTGTGTAATTGTGGACTTAACGCGCGATGACAATGGTGATGGTCATCATCATTAAGCTGTGACACTGGGGGTTTCCAGCAAACCTAGTGACTTGGTGCCCAGCTCGCGTTGCGTTTAGACTGTTTTGTTTGAAAATCCCAGCCATTTAGGTCACCAGGAGTCTTTCCACTGACTTCATCAAGCTTTGGAGCGAGCCCAGCGTGCTAACGAGGGGGCAGGCGACAGCATCGCTGCGTTTCGGAGGTGCTCCATCCTTGTTTTTAGTGGGATGAGTGGGCTGGCAGACACGAGGCTGAGCAGATTTTTGGCTTTCTTTGACCTAACTCCCTGCCCCATCCCCATCCACTGGCTGCGAGAGGAGGCTCGAGGGGACCCCTCCTGCCTGCCAGCCCCCGCTCCCCAAAAGTTGGGTTTGATGAGCAGCAAAAGGGCAGGGCAGCAAAACCCCGCTCCCAACCATCATGCCGGAGCATGGGCAGGTCCTGCGTGCTCAGCCAGCCTCTGGCACCTGCTGCCTTTTGCATTTGCTGGCCTGTTGCGTTTCACCGAATTTGGCCAATCTCTCCCTCCCCTCCACAGCCCCGAAGTGGGAGCGATGCTGTTACCTTTACAGGCTCCTGCAAGGGCTCAGTAGCATTTCCAAAAATGCTTGGAGGTTGCAAACAACTGTAAAAGTGCTAAGATAGGAAGCGGGCTTCTTTTTGTTTAAAAAGGTTAAAAATGCAAATAGCAGACAGCCGGACTTATTTGCTTCAAGGCTGCTCCTCAGAGAGGTCAGAAACATCTCCAGTGCTGAGGCAATTTGATCCCTGCCTTCCCCAGAATAACACTTGTGTTGTTATTGCGTGCAAGGTCTGGCAGCAGCCATGAGCAGGGGTTCGTGCTCGTTTTGCTCAGCCAGCCTAATTTAATGACATGTTCTTTAGCTGGAGATACCGGTTGCTATTTCCTTCTGCGCTGGTAACGCTCTCAACTGCTGGGAGCCTGAGAGACTACCCAAACTGCGAAATTAAAGTCCCCTCCCCAAAAAGTGCTGTCCGCTGCCCTCCTTTGATGACGTGTGTTTTCCCGTAAGCCATCCTTGCCAATGCTGCGCATAGCATGCTTTTGGCAGTTAAATGCATTTGAGGATAAGTGGAAATACGCTGAAACGCTTCCCGTTTTGATGAGGCCAGCGTCTGGGGTTTCGATAGCTGCAAGAAGCTTCCCAGTCGCATGGATGGAGCTGCTTGTCCCTCACGGAAATAATCCTCGTGCTTAATAATTCTGGATCCAGTTTCTCTGCTACACAGCACCTTCCCAGATTTACCTGTCAGCATATTCTCTGCTTTCCCGCGAGCAGCTGCCGTAGGGCCTCACCCTAAGAGGTGGTGAACGCTGAATTAGTGAAGGTGTCGGCACTTGGAGAAACCTGGGACCCCGTTCTTGGACTCTGCACCCCGAGCCCACCAGCTCTCATGGGTGGGAGAGCTGCAGCTCCTCCGTGCCAATGGATTGCTGTGCCCATCGCCACCCATTGCAGAAAATGATGGGCTTTAATGTTGTATAGAGCGCTGCTTTTTTCTTTCTTTCTTTCTTTCTTTCTTTTTTTTCTGAAGCACTCTTGAGTTTCAGTGGTTAAAGCAGCCAAGCACTGTCAGTATATTAAATTCTGGGAGTGTCTCTCCTGCTGGGGAGAGAATTTGTAAAACAAAGCATGTTTTCCTCCTCTCTGCTGCCAAACGGATCGTTTTCCCAAGTGAAATGGCAAGGCGCTTCCCAGCACATTACGTTTCACTCGAGGAATTTGCCATTGGTTATGGCTCGGCATGCCGTTCTCGCCAGGGCAGGAGATGCTGCTGCTCGCTGCGGGCTCGGCCGTCACCTGCACGGGGCATGGCGTGTACGGGAATTAAATAAAAGGGCAAAACAGGGCAAAGTATTCTAATAAAACCTCAGGAAGCTGGACATGGCCAGAAGCCAAATTGCAAGGTCCAAGTTGTGGTGAAGCTTTGTGACTTGTAAGGTGGCTTTTCTGCTATTGCCTGGGCAGTTGTGGGGTGTGAAGGGGCTGGGGAGAGGGACCAGAGCCCCAAAGAGGGGCAAAGGCACCCCAACAATTTCAGCTGGGAAGAAGGCGATGGGGCTACACGTGGTCTGATGCCCGCCGAGCCTTGCAGAGCCCGAAGGGTGCAGGCAGCTGCCCCCTTGCCATGAACGTGCAACCTCGCGAGCTCTCCCCACGTGTCCCTGCTGTCGGGGCACGCGTCCCCTGCCCCATCCAAGCCCAGCCCGTGGGTTTTGCGCCCAGCAGCAAGGCGCAACGTGCCCTGACGTCCGCCCCTTGGGGCAGCAATGAGATACCTGCTGATTCCAAGCAGCCGCGTGGTGCGGGGATGCTGTGTTAGTGACGTGGTGAACATCTCCGTCATAAGAGGGCGGTTGGCCAGGAAGAATATTAAAAAAAAAACAACTAAAACAAAGGCTAATGTAGAGACAGCTCACTGTGGGCTCTTGTGAACATCTCCCCGCTATGCCAGAGCAAAGGGCCGCTTGGTAAAATTAAAACGCAGTTCTTAGGGGCAATTCTTCTGCTTCATTAACATTGGTAAGTGCATTAAATGGCAGCTGACGTTAACAGAGGACTAGTTGTCCCAGTTGTCCCTGTGATTTATACCACACCCAGCCCTTCCTCCCTGCCCCCGGTGCTGGGGGTCTTGGCGCAGTTTGGTGCAGGGGGGGAGGCAGCGACGTGGGGCCGAGGGGGCTGTGAGAGATCAAAAGGCTAGCAGCCTTCCTTGGGAGGGTACAGGCGGCTTCTGGAGCTCGTTTGAAGCAATGTGCTTACTGTTGCTGGTTTTAAGTAGCATTTTTCTACTTAATTAATCTCTCCCCATCTGGTTTTTGCCAGCGTTTCAGGGCTCTGCTCTTTGCTTGCAAAGGGAGGTTGGCAGAGAAGAGCACTGGGGTCGGTGGTGGTGGGACAGGAGCGCTCTCAGGGTTACTCGTTTCCCCAGGTGACTCTTGGTGCAGACAGCTGCTGTTGCATGGTATATCCACGCCGAGGATGGGTTTTGGTGCCTTGTCATCTAAGATTCGAACCAACTCCCCCAAGGGTGCTGGCCCCCGGTTTTGCACCGGCTTTGAAGCACGTGCTTCGGCCCCACAGGTGCCAAAACTGCTTAAATATCCCTGCCTGGCCGTGCGTTTTGATGTGCTCGTTGACGTCTCGAGCAGACCCCGGGAAGCGCCGCGAGCTGGGTTGACTTCACGCAGCGCGGCCGCAGCCTGCGGGTGCCTCGCAGCCGGACCGCACCACGCCTGCCCTTGTCCCCGAGAGCCAGCCGTGGGGACCGTCCCGCGGCCCCTGGGGTGCTGGCGGACCTCGGCAGCATCACTTCTGCTCCAGGAGCGAGCGCGTGGTGCCCTCTGCGCAGAGGGCAGACGGATGAAGCAGTTTGCAGCGCCGAGCTTGGGACGCCCACGACTGCGGCGCGGTGAGGTGGAAATTGGGCAACGCGGCTTGCGAGCCCCCGAGCTCAGCGCTGCCGCTTGGGGCTCAGCAGTCGGTTTCCTCTGGTCCAGGTTGCTGACGAAACCACGGGTGCTCCATGCAGTTATTTTTAACCCTTAGGCTGCTGATAGGGTTGACAGCAAATGAACATGCCTGATGGCAGTGGGGTGTTTTCCACCCCAAATGGGTGGCTCTGGTCTCCTTGCTGTGCTCTGCTGAAGGCTGCTCTCTTGCACCGTCCTTTCTCCTCTTCTTTGTTTCCCATCCTGGTTCCTTCTGTTCTTTTCCCTTCCCCTGTGGGATTCGTGGGTGGATGTGCCCCGCTGTCTGCTCGGCATCTGAGCAGCCTGGGTTTAATTAAACCCCTGGAAGGGGGCTCCTGCTGCTTGTCCTCAGAAAAAAAGTGGGATGCTGAGATAGAGGGCGGGCAGGGCCGGGCAGTGCTGGGGAGGGCACAGGCACCCAGCAGTGTGGGTGCAATCCCCCAGCTCCCTGCTCTCCCTATGCCTGCAGCAGCGATGCTCACTGTGCCGCTGGCGTGGTTTCCTCTCCTAACTTCTGTATCTTCCCTGGGATCAAGAAGCACATACATAGAAATCAGCACTGTTAGTGAATGCATTAATGCAATACATGCAACGCACCCAGGCAGGCTCCATTTGCTGCAGGGACAGCACTAGGAGAGCCCGAGCAGGGGCGAGCCCCTTGTTTCTACACCTGCTGGCATTGCAGAGCACGTTGTGGGCAAGCTCCCTCCGTGGCCAGCTGCCCTAGGTCAGCATTTCCCCAACCCCAGCGTTTCTCCGGACCTGCCAAGCTGGGCTGCATGGGCTGCTCGTGCCCTCGCCGGAGCCAGGAACCCCAGACCTGGGAGATGCTGCTGGCCGGGCAGCCCCTGTTCACCACTTCACCTGTTTCTGTAACAGCAGGAATGCATCTTTTTTTTCCCCCTCGAGCTGCTTCTGCTTTCCCATCTGGTGGAGAACACAGGCAGCTCAAGGCTCCAGTCCTCAGGGCACTTGAAATCCAGCCTGTCCTCGCTTCTTGGCAGCTTCACGTCGATGGCAGTATTCCCTGGGCCGGGGGTTGGTGGCCGTGGCCTCTTCTTAGGTAAGGGAGGTGCTTATACATTAATACTAGTTTCATCCTGGTACAAAGAGATAAGGGATTTTTTAGCCTTTAACTTCTTTTGCAGGTCCCAACCTAAAGCCTAATATGGTTTAATGTGTAATACCCTTTCTCTCTTTTGTATGTCTCGGCCTCTTTCTCCCCCAGCTTTTGGAGAAAACACCTCTGAATGGCATATTCAGTCTTTCCTCTAAAAGCAAAAGCAAATTGTCCTTTCCATCCCTCCCCAAATTGAAGATTTGCTCCAAATACCTACGGGCTATGACCTTGCTTCTTGGCGACCCTCTGGCTCTCGTTTTCTCAGCAGTCTGCAGGACTGTTCGCATTTCACGTTCTGTGTCTCCAAACTCCCCGGTGGCAGGATGCCTCCCTTGGTGCGAGGCTTTGAGCACGGCGTTGCCCGCTCGAAGGCAAGCCTCGGACAAGCACCGGGGCTGGAGGGAGGTGCCCCGTGCGTTTGGGTGTCTCAGTGGGTATCTAATGCCCTAGGGCCTCATCATGTTATATTTTCTTAGAGGTCTGGCTCTCTTTCCGTTACAGAACAGGACTCAGGGCTGATATTGGTGCAGGAATTTCTTTGAGTAGTTTCTGGGTGTTGCGCTGGTTCAAACAGCCCGTGCATCCTTTTCACAGGGTTTTCTTGAAGTCCATTTCGCCCCGTCACTGATGGGGCTGCCTGCCGCTGCTTTCCTTTCTTTAGTGTCCCCTTTCCTTTTGAGGCTGGTTTCTAGGAAATAGCAGCTGCATTCCTGGCACTGCTTCTCTCCAGACCTGCTCCTGCTTCCCACTCGCGCTGCCGTGCCTGCCCTCCTTGGGAGATTTTGCAATGTTTCTGGCTGTCCTTGTGGGGCAAGGGATTGCATTCACGTGTTGCCCAAGAGATTTTTCAAAGGCACTGTCCCTAAACCTCTAATAGGAATTGAGTTGAAATGAATGCTAATTAATTAAAGAAGCCCCCACCAGCCAGGCTGCGTTCTGAGCAGGACCCCCACGTGCAGGGGCTGGGTGCTCCAGAGGATGGGAAGCGGGTGCCAGGTTTCTTAGCTCCTTGCTCTATGTTTCACCACAGAAAATGAACGCCAGTTGGGAAAGCAAAAGCTTTCTGGTTTAGAAAAGGAGAGCCCGCTGGCACAGGCTGTAGGGTACAGGGCTGGCTGCGTGTGTGGAGAGCTCAGCCGAGCCCCACTGCATCTGGGGATGGTGACCCGCGTGACATCAGCTCCCTGTTGACCCATGGTGGCACGTAGACAGGGCTAGCAAAGCTTTGTTTCCTTGTGGTGTTCCGTCATATATTTCCATATATTCCATGTGTTTCTCTGAGTCTCGATACTTGCTTACCGAGATCAGCATGTGGAGAAGTCAAAGAGCGTTGTCCGTCTTCCGTTAATGCCTCCTGCTGGCTCTGGGGCATGCTGAGGATCCTGCTCGCCCCTTCTGAGCACCAGCTTCCTGCTGGTGCCAGTGGATGGAGACTGAGTTGTCAAGAGAACGTTAATCCGTGAAGGAAAAGTCCCCTGGTCCAGCTACAACCACGGAAGAAAATAGGTGCTTATATGGTTTCTGCTTCCTTTCATCCCAGCTGCTGCCTGCGGTTTTCACTGGAGCTGCATCAGGCTGCGGTTTAGTTCAAAACCAGAATACAGCAGACCCTTCAGGACCCTTAACCTGTGCCGCTGCTATTTCTGCCTAGAGGTTGGGTTTTGCTGTGGTTTTGCTGTTGTTCTACCTCCCCTTTCTGCGCTAAAACCCGATATTATCTAGGCATGCTTCCAGGGGAGGAATTATGCCGCGATGCGATGCTGCTGTGTCGCTGCGCCAGCCAAGCAAGGCTGCGGGGACGTGGGGAAGGAGCAGACCTTTGGCATCTGCAGCCCCCGAGCAGACTTAGGAGTCTCCTCTGTTGTGCGCCCACCAGCCCTCTCGCTTCTCAGGTGCAGCTTTTGGCCAAAAACGCCGGTAGGGTTTTGCCCCTTTGGATGTCAGCATCCTCGCAAATACCCGCCTCAGCTGTGATGCTGGAGTGCCTGCGAGCGGTGGAGGCAATGGGAAAGCTGAAGCGGGAACGCAGAAAACAGTGTGCTGGGTAGGCCCAGAAGGGGTGCTGGGTATTTGGGAGCGGGATGCGGCTGGGGATCCCACCTCCCAGCGGGGTGGCACCAGCCTGCCTCCGCGCGTCTTCCAGCCCGCGGGGCAGAACCGGCAGCCGCTCGCCTCAACATACAGCTCTCCCTGCTCCGTGGGCAGAAAAAGAGGGGATTTGGGGGAAACCTCGCTCCTGATGGTTGCTGTGGGCTTCCTGGGTGCTGGTGGCTTACTGAAAGGCAGAAGGCGAGAAGCGATTTGGGACTGGGCACGAACGACTTACCTATGGCTCTGAGTGCAGCCCGAATTGGCAAGGAGGGAATCTGGATTTAAGCAGCCTGCTTTTACGGGTAGGATTTTTTTGGTTATACATTAAGCAAGAGGATGTTTTCCTGTTTGGTTTTAAAAGGCAGATTCTGCTGGGTGTAATGTGATACTTCCTTCCCTGAGCGGGCAGCTATTTAGGCAGCTGTGCGGCTGTGCCATTAGTTGCGTACAGTTTTGTTCTGGTGGGAAGTGGTGAACTTCAGGCTTACGTGATTGATTGTTTTCGGTTTTGTTTTTTTATGTTTGTGACTCATTACATGGAGATGAAAATTAAAGTCCAAAATGCTGAAAATTAGTATTTGAATGGGATTTGATCAGATAAAAACCTCAAAGTATGCTGGATATTTAGGGCAGAGAAAGTAAACTTCTCAAAACACATTTTACATTTAAAACGAGTTGATCCCTTAGCCAGAGTATTAAATTGTACACGATGAATTACTCTTCTGGCCACCATAATTAGTGATCTTGGCTCTCAGGTTGCAGCTTTACTTGCAAATCACAAGACAAAAACACGCATTTCTCCATCGCACTTCTGGGTTGTTCATTGACTCGTTCAAGCCGGTTGTTGAAGGGAATGAGGTGAATTAACCAAAAAGAAGATGTTTTCTTTGCCCTTGTGAGAGAGCCAGGCTCCCCCAAAGCCTGTGTCAGTACTTTGGTCTTTCTGGTTGCTCTTTCATCGGTGACTTCCCTTAGAACTCCAGCAGCAAGCACGCCCTGCTGCCTAGTCTGACGTATGCTGGGTAGTATCAAAGCACGGCCATAGGTTGTCATCATCTTCAACTGCGTGTATGAAATGAGCATTTTAAAGGAAAGGCATGAAATGGACAAAGCCAGTTTAAATAGCTGTATGAAGGGAATTTTAATGTCATTGTACTGAACCCTTGTGCAACCCAATCCTTCATTCTTCCTTGGCAAGGTTGAACATTTGCTAACCTCTTTGTGAAGCCAAATGTCTTTACCGGTGGGTTTTTTAGAAGAGGGAGCAACCTGGAGGGTCCCACCCTGCTACTGCAGCACCTTCTCACGCCAGCATCCTCAGAGAAGCATCCAAATCCCCTGGTGCCGGAGGGAAGGAAGTTAGTATGGAGGCCTTCAAGAAAGGTTTTACTTTCAGGGCTTCTTCCCCCGAACCAAGTAAGCAATACCTCTGACCGAGTCGCTGACGCTCCACTCTACCTAATGGTTAAAAATTTCATGCTGTAAGTAAAAACACACAAGCGTGGGGTAAAACATGGGAAAGACTGAATTTCTTCCCTTAACCCCAAAACATACCAATTTTCGCTCAGTCGTATATTCCTGTAAGATGGGGACAAGGTTCCCAGTTCTGAGTGGTACAAATTGCTGTGCTGAGTGGGTCTTCGAGTGGGAAATTGGGAGGCTTTTGAAGCACCCTGTGAAACATGGGGTTAATCTGCTCCAGCCAATGGTCTCCTCCATTACCTTCCCAATCAGCATCTCATTTTTCTCAGGGTGTTTTGAGAGAAACGCTTGCCTCGGCAATTCCCTTCCTGGGGCTGCCTTGCAGCCTCTACTAGAGCAGACAAAATCACGGCGTTATTATGTGTGCCGTTACCAACCAGTATAATGAGAATTACAGACTGCCTGACCGGCGAATTGGGCAGAGGGCTGCAATTTATACAGCCTGTCTGTGCAGGAGGGCTTTGGAGAGGAAATAAGAGCATTCAGCCCAGCCCTGCTTATTGCAGGTGTTGTGCCGTGCCTGCTGCTGTCTCCTTCCCTCCTCTCGATCGCAGAGTGCTGGGCTGTGCTTTTCATCCTCTCTTTGGATTGTGAATGTTGCTTTTAGACAAATACTCGAGTGCCCTTCAACAACCGGGGCAGAGCATCCCCAGGGTGGGCAATGCAAATGGGCTCCTTCCAGGTCTCTGCGGTGTTGCTTGCGGCGTGGCTGTGGTGTCCGTGTTGCAACAGGCTTGGAAAAGACGCCAGCCCTGACCCACACCAGCGCTCGACGGACATGGATGAAAGTCCAGGGGTGAACTGTTCCTGCCCACGGTACCTCTGCTGGGCTGCGAAATGAGAGCTGCCAGGCTGCCTTGTGCTTTAGGACGAGGGCATCAGCAGACCCTAAGGTTGCTCAGGGTTTTAGGGTCTCCGTAAATATCCTGGGTGCATTGCAAGTGACCTGGGACTGTGGCAGCACAACACCCAGCACAGCGGTTCCCTGCTCCCATGCGGGCAGCGACCGCAGTCATTGCAGTGTGAGCTGATGTCCCGGTGTATGGCACTGCTCACTCAGTGGTTAGGCTGAAGCGCCGAAAAGAAGCGGTCCTGGGGCTCTTCCTGAGCTGCTGCACGCTTGGGGCTGGCTGCGCTTTCCTCTGTTTTCCTTCCCACCCTGTAGCTGCATAGGGAATTTGGGGCAGCCCAGCTGCGCCCACGCGAGGTCTGCCTGCGATGAGCCGTCCCCTCCCCTGTTCAGGCAGACATGCGGCAGCTCTCTGATGAGATTAACTCCCTGAAATGTGGCAAGGAGTCTGCGTGCGGTGCCGTCATCTCGTGCCCATCAGCTGCTATTCTTCACCAACACAAAGAAAACAAAAAAGCTAAGCTCCTGCAAGCCATTTTTTTTTTAATTCCCTTTCAATGTTGCCACACCGTGTAAATCAAATGTGTTTTCTAGCAGGACTCATGTTTGCTTGTGAGCCCTCCCTGCAGAGATGGTGACGGAGCAAAAATATGGAAACCTGAAACGACCCCAACGGCAGGGATAAAGCACCGCTCCTGCAGCTTCAGGTCGTTTTGCTGTTGTCCTTGATTTCAGGACAGCAATGACATCTGGCTGCTGGCCACCACGTGCCACGTCCTGGTTGGACTGGAGGTTGACCAAGCTCCATCTCCGATGTGCCTGTGGGGTGCCATGGGGCTCATTTGCAGCTCAGGGCTGTGCCGTTAATTAAATGGGAAGCAGCCAGGCAGTTTTTCGTCTTTGATTCCTACTGGCTACAGCAGCCTCAACAACCTCCCAACCAAAGCACCAGAAATCATAAAACTGGCCTTTAGGCCACTTGGCTTGAAAGAAATTGATAACTTCTCTTCATTTTCATGTCTTGGGGTGTTTTGTTGTTTTGTTTTTTGTTTTCCTGAATCTCATACCTCCTGTGCAATCAGTAGTAATAGTGTAAAAAACCTCCTGTAGATTGCTTTCTTATGTTATACACGTATATACGTGTTTGTGACGGATATGTGCAAGGAAATGGTCTAAATGTGGCTTGTGGCCCTGTGAAAGATTTCTTCATCCCCAGCAGGCTTGTCTGGAACAGCCGTCCTTCCTACCTACATTTACAGCATCCTAAAAGACACTGCAGCAACTTCAGTGTGATTAGGCATGAGGATTAAAATACCTTTTATATTACACGGGCGTTCTTGTTAGCAGCCAAAACCTCACCTCCAGCCTCTGGACAATAGTTGCACTGTGAGAACTTTTATCCCTGTGCTTTCTGTCTGCATTCCTGAAGCAAATAACTGCTGCTGTGCCACGTGCCTACGTGCCAAAGGGGGTTAAATGCAGATTTCTGTGTGCTCGCTGGGGACAGCATCGCTGGGGGCTGCGTGGAGCCTGCCCTTTGGCTGGGCGGTGGCTCTTCTGCTGGATGCAGCGTGCTTGGAAATACACCTCCGGTTTTATGGTTGGTATTTCAGGAGGGCACTTTGCAGGTGTTGATGGGGAGGCTTCATCCTGGGAAGGACCCTCCACATGCGGTCCTGTAGAAGTTGTTATCTGCTGGAGCAGGGAGGTCCTGAGAGCAGGGACGGTGTGGCCGTGGGTGGCAGAGCCGCAGGGAGGTCTCGGGGCAGCTGCTGCTCATCTGTGCCTGAGCAGGGGAAGACAAAGGGAGAGAAGGAAAGCGGTAGCACGAGTTGTGTCTGCTTGTCAGCCTGCCGGCCCTCAGAAGTAGTTTTTCCAATCCTCTCTGCTTGTCAGTGGTGGTTTGTCTCCTTCAGAGAGAAACAAGTTTGTTTTTTTTTTCTTTTTTTCTTGTTTAACATCTTGCAAAAGGGATCTTTCCTTCAGGCATGATTCCCTAGCATTTCTGGGGGAGAAAAAAGGTCCCAAGACCTGTGCTGTGTCACCGTGCTCAATGCCACCCCAGCTCGTTGTGAACATCGTGGTTCCCCCACATCCCCTGGGGCGAGGCTGGAGGTGCCTGGGTCACCGCAGGCCAGTTGCTTCCACCACTGGAAGCCAGCCCAAGGCCTGCAATAGCCACGTCTCGGTGCTGACTTGATGCTGAGATCACTGACCATTTACTCGGCTGCTTCGTGGCCAATTGAGAACTTTCAGCCCAGGGTCATGGATGTCTCGGTGGGACCGGAGCAGAGGAGGGAAGGCTCAGCTGGCCGACGATGGGGTTGTGCAATGAGCTCATCCTGGCTTTGCTCCTGCTCAGCTTGTCTTGCATCAGGTTTCAGCGCGTATTCAGCCCCGCTGTTGTATCTGGAAAGCGCTGTTAAGAAGTTGGTCCTGTATCCTGAAGGTTTCTCGGGTTCTTCTTCCTCTGCTGTTAACTTCAGGAAAAACTGGCAGTCAAAAATACTAGTGTTGGCTATTTTGAAGTTGGAAAATAAATGTTCCCAGCTTGTAATGCCAGGGCTGCGGCGAGAGTTGGGAGCCAAAGGCTTTGTTCTAGCACCTGTGGAAGTATTCCTTGGCCACAGCATTTCGTGGGGTCTAGTTTAGTTTCCCAGGAAGGCTCAGCCACCCACGGAGAAGGACGAGGATTAGCAGGGTGCTCTGTTACCACCGGCATTTCAGGCCTCTGCTTCTGGCTGGGGATGCCTCCTGGAGTGGTGTAACATTATAAGGAAATAGGGAAATAGCCCAGGACGTGGAGGCAGAAGACTCTACCTAGAAGTGTGTGTGGAGCCCAGTGGTTGGGAGATGTAGATCGGGAGGAGGAGGAGGCACGCAGGGCACTGAGGACTTCACCCAGTGCAGCGCAGTGGAGTGCTGTGAGCCGCAGCTCGCTGCCAGCACCGCTTTCTTGCTGTGCGTTGGCTCCTCCAACCATGCCAACTTGGTGAGAACCAGCACTGCGAGTCCAGGCCTCCATCCCGAGCACCAGGGCATGGAGCTCAGCATGCTCCCACGGGTGTGAAAACACAGAACAGGAGTGGACGCAGGAATTGTGGCCCTTTCGGTCCACTTCTTGCACCCCAGCGGTGGTGGTTGGGTGGAAGCCACTGGTGGAGGGGAAATCCTAACTGGGCTCGGAGCTACGAGAAGCAAAAGCCAGTGCTGAAACCTGCATTGCGTCAGCTGGGGGTGCGTCAGCTCCGGCACGACTCAGCACTGGGAACGGGTTTTTGATGAGGCTGCCTCCTGAGAAGCGGGGTTTAAGGTGTGGTTGTTGTCACAGGGCAGGCACAAAATAATCCGCCGGGCCCTGCACCGCCACAGGTCCGTCACCTGCTGAGCTTCCTTAGCAGAAGCTCCTTGGGCAAAGGTTTGCTTTCCAGGTCGTCCCGACTTCGTTTGGCACATGCTGCCGGTGTGTTCGCTGGGAAATGAAATGTCAGCAAGGGCAGTTTGGTGGCCCTGACTGGCAAAGAAAGCAGAAATATTCTCGTTTATTCTCATTTTTAGGGGGGACTTTGATGCCTCTTACTGCCTTCCCAAGGGGGTAGCAGCTCGTGGGTGGGCAGAAGGGGAAGCGCTGGCTTCTGCTTGCCAGCCCCCAGCCCACCTGGCTTGGGGTGCTGCTCTGGGTTTGGGGTGCAGACAGCACCTCTTCCCCTGTGGAAAGGACCCAGAGCCCACAAACGGGGCAAAAAGCGCGGAGCGCAGCAGAGGCTGGTTGTTTTCTGTGTAAACGAGACCTGTGAAGAATTTCTCTTCGTTGGCCAAGGGCAGGGGCTGTGTCTGGCCAAGGGTGGGTTAATGCTCTGCAATCCCACGGAGCCCACCCCAGAGCCATTCTGCAGGGGCAGGGCAGGGAGATTTTCCAGGGCCGTTTGGCTTCAACGGGACTTAAGCGTGTGCTGAGAGGTAGCCGGGTATTTAAGTGGTTTTCTGTCTTGCCAAGCAGAAGACGAGATTTCCCAAAGGGGGAGAGCAGAGCCGTGGTCTCCCAGCTGAAACTATGCGCAAAAGGGGACCTTACCAGGCAGAGGCAGCAGCGGGGTGAGCCAGGGGCCATGGGTTCAGCTTGCTCTGGTTCATCTTCTCCGGTTTGCTCAGGGGAAGGCTCTGCACACCCTGCAGAGGAGGACGGGGGGAACGCCAGGCGGGTGGCCGGCGAGCTCTGGGCACGCAGGATGCGCTTGAGGAGGGATTGCAAGGGAGACCTAACGTGGAGAGCCCTGACACCTGCCGCTGATGGTGAACGGGGCAGGGGGGACCTCCCCAAAGCCAGAATAACACCATCATTTGTGAGACACGGGGAGTCTGTGATCTCCTCCAGCCCCCGTGAAGAACTGGGAAAGTCGCTCGGTACTGAAAGCAGGAGGGAGAGCCGGTGGTGGCTCTCCGGCACGCACACGAGGCAGGAGACGTTCAGGTCTCGTTTACCCACTGACTTTGCACTGGTCTCTTAAATCGGCACAGACCCCTAAGTCGGGCAAACTGTGTTCACATAGTTTTTTGCTCTCTTGCAACTCAGTTTTAAAACTGCACGTTGACCCCGGGCCGGGCGCGATGCTGCGCGGGGCTGGGCGGTGATGGGAGCGTGGCAGGAGAGCGGTGCCAGGGGAAAACCCTCGCTGCACGGGGACACCAGTGCCAGGCGTCCTTCGGCTGGAAGCAAGCGCAGCCGTGCCGCCTGGAGGCAGCCTTAGCTCTGGCACCAGCTTGCCGTGACACGCTTCTAGGCACGGTTCCTGCAAAAAAAAACGCTCCACAGGTTTGATGAGGAGTTAAACGGAGAAGCGGGTGATATCCGTGCTTCTTCCCAAGCTGGAGCTGCAAGGCTGGGGCTGGCTTCAGAGCATGGCTGCTCAGACCCCTTAGTTTGGGGGCAGCGCGGCATGGCAGGTATCTTCGTGCAAAGGCGTGTGTGATGGGTGCTTAAGGAAACTGCTTCTGATCCATCTACTGCCAGCGTCTGGAGGGAAACCAGCCATAGCTTCGAGTCGAATTCATGAAATGGGATTGCTGGGGAGTTTGTCCCCTTGCTGTGCTGTGCGGGACGTGCTGGAGTGGGACGGGGGGGCCGCAGCTGGCAGCTCCCTCCGCTCCTTGCGTGGCTTTTGGGAAGAGGCTGGCGGGCGTCTCAGCTCAGCGATGGGTGACGGTGGTCTGGGGGCTGCAGAAGGGGAGCTGGACATCAGGGGAAAGCCACGGACAGGCTGGCGGTGCAGTGCGAGTTGCTGAGAGCTGAGCTTTTAATATATTGTTAATTTTCCATTGGCCATGGGCGGAGTGAAAACAAAGCGCTGGATAGCTACCAAAACCAAGCAGTCTGGGAAGCCTCTTTTTGTCATTCCCGCGAAGACACGATGGCACATGATATATATTTTTTTGTGTGGTGACAACCCTGCACGTTAAACGACATCTTCCTGGTTATCCTCCCCATGCTGCAGCCGCTTCACGCGCATGTTTATCGGGGTTTGTTGCTGGGAAATTCAACCTGGTTGCATCCTGCTGAGCTCCTTAGGTGGCCTGGGCTGGTCTTGAGTGTGTCTCCATATAAATACTCAGAAGTACAGTTATTATTATGCAAAGCATAGACTATTCTGACATACAAGTGTGTTATGTATTGATTTGCCATTGCTTTGAATCCCATTACAAGAACTTGCTTTATTAATGGACTTTGTCCATGCTTGAGATTAACTGCGATGCTGGATTTGCAAATGAAAGAGCTGAAATTCATCTTGTCCATATTAATTACTTGTGCTCCGCTGGCCTCCTTGGCAAGCCGTTAGAAGCTGTGGAAACCTCTGTTTTTATTCCATTCCTGTTGCTCTGTCTTGAGTAGGAAAAGGAGTTGGGTGCTGTGGGATTTGTCTGTTTTGCTCCTTTGCTGGAAGCCTCTTTTACACGATGAGAAGGTACCAAGCACAGACAGAGGCTCCGTCCGCAGGGTGGAACAGTGGTTGTTAGCTGCAGGAGGTTTTATTTCAACGCCAGGTCCCACCCTCTCTCCCCATCTCTAGCTCTGAGCTAAAATCTACGGATCTCTTGTTCCTTCCAAGGAACTTTGCCCACCAGGGCATGGTTTTGGCTGCAGAAAAACACACTGCCTTCCAGCCTGGCCATGTGTTTGCTTTCCAGAAGTACCGGCAGCAGCCCAAGAGCGCAGCCGCATGGCAGGGACGTGCCTGTGGTGCCAGCAGCGCGCGGCCGTGCCTTGCTCTTCCCCTCGCCGCGATCCGTCTGAGCCCTTCTCTGCCGCTGCTCTGCTCCCACCCAGGCTCTTGCTGGCCTATAAATGGGACAAAAAAAGGCTTGACATGTTTTTTTATTGGAGTCAGCTGCAATTTGTTCATTTAAATGATCTTTTTGGTAGTGTTCACATCATTCCATTGCAGCCAGTTTAAAGAGTTAATTGAATATTTCTTTCTCTGAGAGATGTCTTCAATTACTTCCCTTGAATAACCTCTGAGAGCGAGCTGTGTTGGGGAAGCATTGACGCTCATTTTTACTAACATCTGTATCAATAAGATTTCAGGTTTTGTTCCAGCACCTATCTGCTTCGAAGGATCCCAAAGCAATTGTCAAAGCTTTTGTATAGTCCTCCACTGCTGAAATTCAGTCCCTTTGAAGTAGAGCTTACATTTGTTGAGCGGTAACAATACGTCCCTCTGTAGCTAATGCAATAATAATCAACCCAGGGCTTGGAAGTGAAACTGGGTTTTAGATAGCTGTTATTGGATTGCAAGCTCTTATTGTATGCACAGGAAGGGATTGATTTCTTCTGGGCACCGGGGAGGTCCAGGAGGCTCCCAGCGATGCGGTAACATCATCATCAACACTGCAGGTTCAGTGCAATGCGTGTGGGACTTTCCATACTTTGGGAACGACCCGGGGACGATGCTGGGGCACTGCCCTGGCGGAGCTGCTCACCAGAACAACCCCCATGCTCCTTACGGGTGCGGGTAACCCCCACCTCTCATCTTTTCTGCTTAGAAAAGAAGGTGGTCCCAGCGCAGGAGCCAGTGAGGCTGGCTTTCCTGCGGGTTTATCCTCGTTGTCCCTCATGCCAGCCAAACCTCAGCTCTGGGGAAACCCAGCTTCTCCCAGCCTCCTACCTGAGATCCCAGCTGGGCAACCCCAGTGGCAGCTGCGGACCATCTGTCCTGCTGTCTGTCCATCTGCTGCCACGCTGGGTGTCCTGCAGCCAGGCGCTGGTCCTTCCCTAGCTGGGGTCTCCTCCTTCCCCCGTCACTGATTCCCCAAAACTTATGGAACCTTAATTACCTTTGAGACTTTTGCCCCTTTCCCATAGTCGGATGAAACTGGTTGACGTTTGGAGCCGCTTGGAGAAGGACAGAGAGGGGGAAGGATGGACAGGCAGCAGTCACTCGCACCTGGTTGCCCGATGGATTCATCATTAAGGTTGGGCCACCCGAGTCGGGATTCGTGGGCTGTCCTCCTAGCACATCCCTTCGCAGAGGCTGCCCGTGCCAGGTGCACAAATGGGGACGTGTAAAGCAAGGGTGCTCCGCTCGTTACTGCTAATGAAATGCGATATGTGCAGGTGAGAGATAAGAGCAGATTGCACAAAGTGCTGCTAGACTCGGTGGGGCTTCAAGAACCCTCATCGGCTGTGGTGCGTGCGGTGAGATTGCCCTAATTCCCAGCGGGGGAAGGTGTGCGGTGGTGAATGCTGCTCGTATCGGGAATCGCTCGCTCGCTGCGTGCCCACACACCGGGCGGTCTGTAACAGGCAGTGGAAATTATGGAGATGAGTGATTCCTCCCATCTGACAGCTCTGTCTTCTATTTGGAAATCTCTTCCCCTTTTCTGCAAGGATCCCAGTTCTACCTTTTTTGCTATTCCTGTAAATGCCTAATACAAAGACGTGTGTGCATTCAGTGCATGTGAACACAACAATAGCTGCAGACACAAATATGAGGCTTGAGTGCCTATCTCCTGTCCCCTTCCACGTACAAGAGGTGTTTGAGCTACTGCTTAGTGCCAACAGAACAGCATGGGCCTAAAGGAGGCTTAAAAACTTAACTGGTGTCAATGGATGATCAGCTGCAAACCAGCTGGGGCTGCTCTGTGGCTTGAGGAGTCGGTAGGAGAGCCATGCAGAGCTCTGCATTTCCTGGGCTGGAAAACAAAGGTGAGAGCAGCACGAGTGGGATTTTCCTGCCTGAACATTGGATGTCTAGGATAAGCTAATTAGCGGGGCTTTTCTTGGCGGCTAACTGATAGAGACAGCCACATCCAGGGGCTGACTCAGCCCAGCTGCCTCGGAGCAGGGTGAATCATTGTCTTAATGTGAGCTGGCAGCAGACCAAGGTTCGGTGACAAGTCTGGATCCTCACCTGACAGGAGATGAGGTGCGTCCTGTCCTGTAAGACTGTTTTCCAACTGAGATCTCAGAGCCTTTTGCAGGGGAGAAGTCTGGTTTCGCACGGGGTCAGCCCTGGCCCCTTTAGAGGCGGGGATCCCTGTGCAGTCTGCGCTGCCTTTAGTAGTCAAAGGCACCAGTAGCAGAGTGATATTAAAAAGAAAATGCAGCGGTTGAGGTTGAAGTGATACTCCGAAGAGCAGGTCTCCTGAGAAATGAAAGATGTCTAGGAGCTACAGTAGCTGCAGAGCAAATAAGCGTTTGCTGCTCCTGTTTTCCACCACAGCAGTGACTCTGAAGTGCTGGGATAAATTCAAGCCCTGCTGCTGACCTGAGGGTTGGATGCTGCGGTTTGCTCTGGGGTTTCTCCAGCGAGCACTTTCAGCAGGCACACGAGGCTGGAAATGGCAGATGCTTGATGAAATTTTTCATATTTCCTCTTAATGCTTCACCACAGAGTTGTTAAGGGGAGCTCCAGCAGCAAGAACAGAGTTAATTAGGCAGGAGGAAGATGGGACGAGTCCCACCAGAAGCCACCTGGTGCAGGTTCTGCAGGGGCTGGGGTCCCAGCAGGAGCGATGGCCCCGGACTGGTGGACCAGCAGTGGCTTGGGTGGGAAACCAGGGCGTGGGCAGCTCCCGCTGGTTTAGCAGGGATGCGTGAGTAATATTTTGTGAGCTTAAGGTGAATGCTTGTGTTAAGAGCGTTGGTGGACCTAAATCGTTCGAGTTGTTCAAAGCCTGGCGTTGCCTTCCCCAAGTAGTGTTTCTAAGCTTTTTCTGTACCGGGATCCCACTGGCTCTGTAAATCAAGATGGGAGGCTATCTATTCTCATTAAATATCCACAGGCGCTTTCCTGAAAAAGTCTGCAAGCCGCGGTCTGGCCAAACTCCAGATGGGGTAATTACATTTGCCTCGCAGTTTAAAATAAATGCGGTGCATTCTTCTGCAAAACTCTTACTCACTGGTGTTTATTATCGGGATGGCGGCATGGTATCTCTGCCTATTAATCCGTCTCTCCGCATTTCCAAAATTCCAGCCTCCTGGAGGGGGTTCGGGCTGCCACCATTTATTGAGTCAATCTGCCAGGCAAATGTTTACTTCTTCCCTTAAACATTGACTCTTCTCTAAATGTACCCTCACTTGAGGCTTGAATGAGCAATCATTGGTTCCCAACCAGTATTTACTCTCCTAAACAGAAAATATCCTATGTACTTAAACTCTGGTTTTGCACCAGTCCTGCGGATTACAACCAGAAATTCGCAGCAGCAATTGCTGGTTTGTCTGGAAGCCGTTTGGAGCACGGGTTTAGCGAGCTCTCCAGCTGCGGTGAGCAATGCGGCTGCCCCGGGCTGGGCAAAAGGTTTATAGTGGGGGGGCCATCACCTTGTCTCTGAGCTTTGTTATGGGGTGTGTGCAGGTGGCGTGGGGTGTTAGGTGAATCATCTGCTCTCCAGCCCTTCCCAGCAATGCCCCACCACATTGCTTGGCCTTATCTCAGCGGAAAGTAAGGCAGCACCAAACTTATTAGCAATTAAGCAAATGTGGGACTGCTGATCTGCTGCGAAACAGGTGGGGGCTGATTCCGGACGCTGTGGCCAGCCGTGGCTGATTGCATCCGTCAAATCCGTAAACACGCAGCTTTGCGGTGGCTTCCGAACCTCAACCAGACACCGGCGGATTTGCAATGGAGCCGAATGTCCTAAGGACTAGAGGCAAGGAATACTCTGTTTGCTTGCTCTGGAGGGGGGACTTCCCGAGGCGTGGGGGCTGAGCTGCTACATCCGTCCTCCCTCGTGGAAAACAAGCCCGCAGCCCTGCGCAACCCGCGCTGCGCTCGCTGGTGAGCACGTCCCATCTCACATGCTCATCTCTGATCCGACCTTACTCGCTGCTAATGCCCACCTCGTGAAGTCATTTTCCCCAGATGAGTTGCTGTGGATGATTGCACACGGCATTAATCCCTCTCTTCCTCCGTGCCCGATGCTTGTTTATAATACCAGCCTCTCCGCTTGGCAATTCATTATGCTGCTCTGGCTCTTGGTTGGAGATAAGAACCAGTTTTGGAAGAGGTGTTGGCCAAAATAGCAGCTCTGGGGATATTTATGAGCAGCCGTGATTGTAGGAGCTCTGGGCGATGTTTTGCACAGAAACCTCATTTGGGCAGCCGGTAACTGCATTCCCTCCGTGTTCATAAAAGCAGCTACTGGGCTCCCTGCTTTGTCGTGTGACTTCTCACATGGACCTGCTGAATTTTCCTCTAATTGTGATTCAATTTGCGGTGATAAATAGTTTAATAAGAGAAAATGCCCTTGTCTTCCGGTGCTTATGGCTCCTTGTGGCCTGGGGGAGCATCACGCGATGCTGGGTCTCATGGAAACGCAGCACGGAGCTTGGAGAGCCGATTGCTCGGCTCTTAGCTGTTGTCATGCCGCAGTTCCTGACAGGCAGCAGAAGGGGAGTAACAAGTCATTGTGCCCAGCGATAGGGAAAGATAAGCTAGGGTTATGGCTCCCAAACGCCTTGCTTGCGGTTTTTTTTTTTTTTTTCCCTTTTCACTGGGAAAAGGGGTTGCTCATATAGTGTTTGCCTGGGGAAGTCGATAGTGAGCTCTGAGCTTCTGCTGGCTTTTGGGTGGCAGGGTTGTTTCTTGGTTGTTGCTTACAAAAAGGGAGACCCAGGTCCGTGGCTACACCCGTGCCTGGCTGCTGTTTTCCCAAAATAGCTGCGTTCTCTTGTGCCTTTCATGGCTGTGTCCAGGAAGTTTCCTTTGCGGGCTGCCGTGTAGGGAGGCATTGCTTCTTCTTGCTGCGCTTCCAAGTTAAATTGCTACTTCCTTCACAGCCTATATATATATATATATATTTTTTTTTTTTTTGAAATCTATGTTTGCATTGCTGCTGGAGACCCCTCCTGCAGAGGCTGAATGCAAGCAGTTGGTGGCAGGGGGCTGTAATCCCCCCATCCTTGCCCCCCAGCTGGTAAACCATCCCCAGGGACCGATGAGGGGCTTGGCTTTCTCTTGGCCTCATAAAGCTAGAAACAAGTCAGATACATTGCAGGAAGGGCACGAGTGAGGGCAGGGAGGATGAGCAGCAAAATGAACTGAGTGGGACTGTGCTTTCAGGCACTTCCATGATCCTGAATTTCTCTACTCGTTTGTGTCATTGATTGCAAATTCTGCTTGACCTGGGCATCAGTGCGGCAGCATCACGTGGGCTGCTGTTGTGCATCTCCAAGAAACTGAAATCTCCTCTGGTCCCCTCCTGCCGATGCCCATGGGGACGCCAGGGACTGGGGGGCGGCTCAGGGATGCAGAGAGATTCCCCTTCTCCTGCTGCACACCTTCCCCAAACTATCTCAGCCCCGTGCAGGGCTTTGGGTGCATGCTAGAAAAACACCCCTCTGGCCAGCACTGGGACAGCCGTGGTCTTGCCAGCTCGTAAATATCACTGTTTTTAACCCTTATACCCTTCCTATTTGAAAGTTGCGCTTGCTGTCCAGGTAAGGATCCTCTGGGGAAAGGGAATGTGCTGTAAAAACCCGCAGTGATTGGAGCCAGATGCTGGGCGTTTTCTCCAAAGTTTGCGATCTGTGATTTGCTGCTGACAGCATGAGCTGGTGCTAAGTTATTAAATTGCAGATGAGCTCATCGCTTGGCCTTGAACAAGTTTCAGCCTTGAGTGGCTTTAAAATATTACATGTGGTGGGAAGAGACGATGCTGGTGTGGCAGAGAGATTTAGGGAGCAGCTGAGAAAGACATCTGTGCATAAAAGTACGCTTACGGGGAGGGAGGAGGGGATGCTTCATGTGAAAAATGTGAGCTCTCCCAGGAGAGAGACATTCTCAGATTTGTTGGTTCTTTATTTTAATTTTAGCTGAAAACTGTCAGACTTCTGAGATGCTCCAAGGGAAGTGGCAATATGCTAAGCCTGGCTTGATCCTAAGAGATCCTGGTGTGTCAAAAAGCAGTGTGTGCAGGATTACTCCTGCCTAGCCCCGAAATCCACCCCTTCGGTACTGCTTGTTGTTTGCCAGTGATGCCATATGACCATGGGCCAAATCCGTCTCTGGCCTGATGTTTGTTTAATCCTAAGGTTCAGCTCTACCAGATTGGGCAGGTAACAGCCACACTGCTGTTGGGAGAGGGGTTTCTCTCCCTGAAAGAGTAGAAGTTGGCTTTGGGGGTCTTCTCGCTGCCCTGTGTTATCTGCAAGATGTCTTTTTCTCCCTTTTTTCTCCTCTTGACAGGAGCCCAAGCTCCTGAACCCACCCGGTTCTGCACAATCACCCATGGATCCACACGGTGCCAAAATACATGAGGAAGAAGATGGTCTCAAAGAACAGTTAGTTTTTCCATCCTCATTAAAACCAAACCTGCTTGAGCAGCCTCGGTGGGCTTGCCTGGCCATTGCAGTGCCACTGCTGGGGAGCTCCATGCAGGCAGACATCTCAGCCCCAGGTCTCAACCCTCAGATTAATTCACTTTCTTTTAAGTGCCCACTTGGCAGAGGCCGTGGGATAGACCGTAAATCACCAGGGAGACTTTATTTTTCAAATGAGGTGTGTTTGCAATCAGAGGGAGCCTTGGCTGCTTCGTTCTTGTGGCTGCTTGGATTTGTTGTTCTGGGGCTTTTTTGGGTGCTCCTGGTGAGGGGGAACAGCCCCATGTGTGGGGGTTTTCAACTGCCTCGGCTTGCGTGGGGCTCTTTACCAAATGGCATGTCTGCAGCCATCAGCAAAGCCTTGCGCTCAGTTGGTGCCGCGGGGATGCCCCTAGCAGTAACAAGGTTATTGAGGTCTACGAGTATCCTTTTTTCCCTCCCTTTTTTGCTTTTAAACCCAGTAAAGATGCTTTCTTACTGCTGTGTTGATTTTTGGCTTCCTGCAATAGCAACTGTATTGGGCCCTACCGCACTTACACTTGTGTGGGTAAAAGCTGCATTTATAGTGTGCGGGCTGGGCTCTGTAACACAGACCGGAGGTGGACTCCTTCCTCGTGTGTGCGGGACTTAGCATCTCACGGAGCTGCTTTGCTCAGCTCTGTGAGGGAAATAATGCCTCGGTGTGACGCCTTCCTTTTAAATGCATTTCTGAATGCGAGCGCTTGTGGTTGTGGGTGATAAATGCAATTTGTGCTTGTGAGATGCTCCAATGTCCTCACACGACGTGTTCTGCAGAAGTGCAAAATGCTCAATAAATAACAAGTTATTTGTAGAGACTATAAATAAGAAGAGAGTCAAGAAGGACAGCTCTTTACAAGATGATTGCGAATAAAATTACCCCAGCCTTGTGCTGTGTGTCTGGCAATTTTCAGTTTTTGTTGAGTCCCTTAGCCAGACTGCAACTCCCACGCGGCCAAATAGCACCTTCCTGCTACCAGCACCTTACAAATAACTTTCACGTTTCGCTTTCCCCAGCTTGGCACGGCAGCACCCGGTCCTGGGGGTCCCCTCCTGCGGTTCCTCTCCGCAGCCAGTTGGTTTTCCCTAAGAGGATCGGAGCACCGTGTGCTTTCCCCGTTATGCACATTTCTTGCATTGCTCATTCCTTCTTCACCTGAAACTTTCATTTCATTTTTGCAGCTCAGCCCTTTCCAGCCTCAAATTCTTGATAGGATTGGACCAGCTGGCACCACCGCTAATCCCTGGCAGTACAGCCATCGCAGGGCTAAACTGCCCTGCCACCCTGGATAGTTCGTCATAGCTGGCGTCATAGAATCATAGAAATGGGGCTGTCTCCACGAGATCGTGGTTTCCTAGGTGTGGGGCAGGTTCGGGGGCAGGCGGCAGCACCGGGGGACACAGGGGACACGTGAGTGTCCCAGCTGTGGGGAGGTCTCTGTCCGCCTCGCGTCTTCTCGTGCACTCCCGTAAGGTGGGCAAGAGCGTTTTCACCGGAATGAAATTACAGCAAAACATATTTGTTCTGCCGAAGGGGAAAGGTCTGGATGTGAGTGGGTTTCCATGGAATTGTACTGATAGGGAGAGGGGGAGTGCTGAGCAGCGGGAGGTGGGGACCATCCCCAGGCAGACGTGTCCGTGTGAAGACCCTGCCGGGGATCCAGCAGAGCCGAGAGCCCACGTCCAAGGGAGGTCAGTACCCAGGCCAGGCAGCCACAAATTGCAGGCATTTTCACCCCCGGAGGGGCGTATATGTTCAAACATCATGACGTTCTCCATGCCAGGTGCCACCAGCTATGTGGAAGGAGGACTTGGCATTTAATGTGGTTGTGAAACCTTTCTCCAGCGTGGCTGTTCTCAGGGGTCAGAAGTCATTTTCCTCAGGGCTAGTGGAGACACACATCCAAGGATTTCATCGTTGCCTGACTTTTAGTGGATAGTTGAAATGATTCTTCATTTCTGCTGTTCAGGAAAAGCTCAGAACTAGACCAGCCCACCAGCTTACAGATCTTCTCCCATTGCCAGTGAGGGCCTGAAGGACCAGGGGTTGGGATTTCCTGCAGAAGTGTTGGCACTGGTGTGGTGTTGATGGTCAGTTCTTCCTTGTCAAGTCGCATCTCCACCTTCAGCGTTGGCTGTCCAACAGTCACTTCCACGTTGTTTTGGCGGTGTAGGGGCTCTGTCTTGCCAAAATATGCGGCAGGGTGGCAGGCAGGTCTCAGCAATGGTACGTCCCTGCCCACCAAGCCTTGTAGATGTCATCTGGGAAGTAAATGCCTTGGGGTAGGCATAGTGTTGTCCTTGCTGTGGGAAGGTGGACTTATCTCCCAAAGGAGAGGTGAATTTCCTGAAGTGCAGTAGGACCTACAGGCCTTCGTTTAGCTAAATCCTGTCTGTACCAAATAGAAGAGGCTGCCTCTGGGCTTCACTCCTTACAAGGGAAAGCAGGTTTATGAAGAGAGATATGAAACAGCCCATTGCTGTCAAAAATAAAAGGCTAAAAGGAAATGGCTTGCTCAGACTCACCCAGGAAGGCAGGGCTGGAAAACGAGCCCAGCTCTCCTGGAGCTTCGGTGTCAGATGGGACCCATGAGGCATGTCTCCTTGCTGGATCAGCTCTGGCATGGGGTTATCCTGTGGGGTGGCTGGTGGACCTCGTTGCGACGTGCGTTCATCCGAGTGCTGTCGTTTCCCCTGATCAGCTGCTGCTGTGGAACAAAACACAGTGGAGATCAAATATCTGAAGTAAATGGAGTACACTATATATAACCCTTCCTCTCCTCGTCCCTGCGCGCTAATGTATTTCACAGAAAGATGAGTTCTCTGCCAAAATTCCTCAAATTAGTATGTCTAAGGATTGAGAATCAGAGAAAATAGTCTCGGAGGGGTCCTCAGGAGGTCTGACCCATCCCCATGGCAGGATGAGCTCGATCTAAACTGTTCCTGACACATCCTTGTCCAGTCTCCAGAGGCAGAGCCTCCACCCCTTCCCCAGCCAGTCTGCTCCAATACTTCGCCATCCCCATAGACCCTGAGTTTATCCTTCTGTTTCACTTGCTGCAGTTTTAGGCTCATTTCTTCCTCCCTGTGCTCAGCAGGCGCAGAGCACGTCTATGCTGTATTTGTTCTCTAGTTCCAGTTTCATGCTGGCCAAGCTGCTGTGGTTGCTGGAGTCACCTGTGAGTTTACCTTGTTGCAAGCATGGTGTTTGCTCACTGGATTTTTGGCTTGTGAGAGGCATCAGGGTGTTTGACCTGCAGCCCTAGTGCCTCTTTGCAGAGCAGATAAAACACAGGAGTGCCACTTTCCCCAGGGTGACACTCTCATATGTCCCTTCCTTGTGTTGGGTGGTGGTGGGGATCGCTTTCTTCTTGACTTCTTCATGGGGACCACCAGTGCAGGCTAGTTTAAGATCTGTGCTAGCCACTGGCTTTGGCAGCATGTCTAACGTTGCTCCGTTACCCTGTCTTCTGCAGGATTTAGGAATGGAGTCGACCTCTCTGGATGATGTCCTCTATCGATATGCCAGCTTTCGAAACCTGGTGGATCCAATCACTCATGACTTGATCATCAGCCTCGCTAGGTACATCCACTGCCCCAAACCGGTAGGTACCATGGCATCGTCACACTGGCTTGGGAAAATGGCTCCACTGGGAGCGTGGGGCTTCACCTGAGTGCCGTGCAAAAGGCTTCCTCATTACTGCGGTGCTGGTGTGTCTTTGGGCAGAGAGGACGTGCTCAGAGGTCGTGGTTTGACTGCATGACGTTGGGCTTTTCAGCTACCATGGTGACATTCACCTAATGTGTGTCCTTTGGGTCTCTGTTTCGCGAGTTATTTCTGCTTTCTTTGACTTTTTGTTTCTGTATTAAAGAACTTGCCCTACAAGGAACGCTTTCTGCCTTGCGAGGACAACAGACCCTTCCTTGCCCTTGTGCAATATTTATTGTGACCCCAAATGAGAGTCCTTGGCTGTGCCTGCAAGGCCAGGTTTCCAAAAAAGCACAGCCTCCGTGGGCTGCTGGTTGGGCTCCGCTGTGAGCAGGTTTTGCTGTAAGCACAGCCCCATGCACATGGGGGCTTTCAAAACTCAGCCCCGTTTGCTCCCTGGCAGCAATAGCAGCGTACAGGCTTTTGGAAATCCCAGCCTGGCTCTCTTCTCTTCCACGGTAAACATGACTTCGCGTCATGGCCACTGTGTTTGGATAATTAGGGTTTTTTCTCTCCCCAGGCTTTCCTTTTAAATAAGCAATATTGTCAGTGTCTGATTCAGAGAGCAGCGTAGGCTTAGAATGGTACGAGATGTCTGATTGCTCCAAACACACTGGATAAGGGGGAGAGGGGAGGGGGGAGACCAACAGCTACCAAAGAGCGATTTGCAGGAGACGTAGGTGGCATCAGATCTGGGGGGGTTAATCTCCCAGTCCTCCTGTGCTGCAGTTGCTTACCTGTAATTCTGGGAGGATTCTGCTAAAACCGTGAACTGCAGTCATGGAGACACGTTGTGCATCAAAGACGAATTGAGTGCAAACACCTAAAATGCCTTTCAGAGGAAGTCGCTTTCTTCTGCAAAGTAGTGTGCTGCCTGTAGGGCAAACAAGAGTGGTGGTCGGTGACGTTTGCGTGACTCCCCTTGAAACTCCCATTACGGTGTTTCTTCCTAAAGAGTCATTTCTGTCCGTGTCTAACTTGTCTGGACACAGGTCAGAGTGTGATGAGCTCGTCTGTCACAGTTGTGTTTTTCTTCTCCCCTGCACACGGCTTGTCAGGAATTCAAGTTGCATTTAAAACAAATGATGTGAATTGTAGGAGGAGGCTGAGTGATGTTTTCTGGTAAGCACGAAGGAGGGCTCACAGAGCTTCCTGGTGGGACATGTCCATCCTAATAGCTTCCTTGGGGGTGTGGGAGCTCTGTGGCTTCCCTGAACTTGCCATCTGGGACCTATAAGCTACTAAAAAGTTCACTTTGAGCCTAAAGGGAGCCCTTCCACCCCCATGGCCTGCACTTGGCTCTGGTCACACTCGCAGACATGATGGAGCTCTGATAACAGGCCGCCAGAAACCGCTTCCCAGGCCACTTTGTTCCCAACACCCTTCTTCCCCGTCCTCCAAACCCTTCCCGTGCCTTTTTGTCCTTGGGGAAGAGCGCTACGGTGCCATCACCCAGGTTCGTTACAACGCGTGAGACTTCATCTGCTGACGAAGAGCAGTGCGTTTGCTGGTGGTGTCACTCCGGGTGGGCTGCGCACCTGATGTTGGTGGGGCCATCTCCTGTGACATGGAGGCGCAGCCCTTCCCGTGCCCCTCCTGGGGCACAGCAGCACCATGGCGTGGGGGGGGGCCATCAGATCAAGACCCAGCCCCTCTTGGGGACCATGCCGTGCACCCCTGATGTTTTCCTGATGCTCCTGGAGGGGCCGCGTGTCTCCCCGTGGGTCCCAGTGAGCTCATCAGTCCTCTGATTTTCTGCCAAGAGCACACTTGTTGCACTCCGTATCCTTGGATTTTGTTGCGGAGGGGGTTGTTTGTTTGATTTTTCCCTCCTGGAGACAGCAAACTCAGAGAGAGCTCTTCTGTTCCCATCTCTGCTGCTGAACCGCAAGGAGTTTACCCATCCGCATGCCTCCTTGGATCTGCACATGGTGTTTGTAAGCTTTTTTGGGGAACATCCATAGGTGT
This sequence comes from Chauna torquata, assembly GCA_013399475.1. NCBI lineage: Eukaryota > Metazoa > Chordata > Aves > Anseriformes > Anhimidae > Chauna > Chauna torquata. The sequence goes on from VXAL01009881.1 coordinate 52,718, forward strand.
GGTGTACCGGTGCGCTAGGGCAGGGGTCTGAGCTGCCACCTGCAGGCACCGCTCCCGTCTGCTTACTGCTGACACTGGGTCAGTAATTTCCTGTAAAAGTGCATGAGATTCACTCACTGCTATTCTTTGTGGATGTTTCACTTAATAGTAACCTCCACCACTATTTAAAAATGGGGGAAATTCCTTTAACAAAAAATATTTGAAGATTCCTTTAGTGTTGCTGAGGAAGAGCTGCGGCGATGCTCAGGGCGTCTCTGCCTGGGTGGGGTGTGAGACTGGCTCTGGAAGCGCTTCGTCGAGCTCTCCACACTCAGTGGCCATGTCAGGAAGGGTGGAGTGGCTGCAGCAGCGTGCACACAGGGCTCGGGCACGTCAGGGACCCCCACCTCCATCTCCAGACCAAGGATGGGTGCCCCGTGTCCTACAGCATGAGCTCCGGGTACAGACGCATCCCGGTGCTGTGCAGCTCCACCTGTGTAAGGATGCCGACACATCCCCTTTTCTTTTTGAGATGGGAAACTGGAGGAACCTCTTCCGATGGGTGTGCTTCCAGGACAAGAGGTGTCACTGAGGTTACCCTTCCCCCAGGCACCGTGACTAAGCTGCTTTCTGCTCCACGGTTTGCCCTGGGAGGCTCAGGGCGAGCCATGGCCATGCGTGTGCTCTGTGCTCCTCGTAAAAATAACCGGAGGCCACAGATGCACTGGCGAGCTGCTGCGCTGCCGGATACCTGCTTTCGCATGTCTGCCTGCACGTTTCTTTTGGCACTAAGTGCTGTGAAGAAGTCAGTGCCAGCGTAAGCATAGGGATGCAAGCTCTGAATACCAAATTACGGGCTTTTAGCAAACCATGCTGATATAACATGCAACAGCAAACCCAAATAACTCCAGCCTGTGCAGCACTGGGGCTCTTCTTCTGCTTGGGGTGCTGCTCACTGAACGCACATGGTCCTCATCCCCTTGGGGTCTGCACCACTCCAGGTGGTGGCTTTGGTGCCATGGCAAGGGACAGCTTCCTGGGGCCAGCTGTCCCCTGTGAGGCTGCTGCAGCAAAGGCTGACAGGTGGCAAGCATGCCAGCAGCGACAGTGCTATTCTTGCTGCAAAGAAAACATCACCCCACGCTGCTGTGCAGTGCGGCACTCCGGCACAGATCCCTGGGGGCTCGCAGGCAGCTGCTAAGCCCTGGAGCATCCCTGGGAGATTGGTGGTATTGCCTTGGAGAGGAGAGCAGGGATTGCGCAGGTGGCAGGCAGCAAGTCCAGCAGCGGCAGGACGGTGCTGCAGCTCCTGCTCCGTGGCTTGGCCTTGCTCGGGCTCTGGGTGCCACTGGCTGTGCTCTAAATCCTCTTTTTATTTGGCAGCTCAAGATGCTGGATGAAAAATAATTTCATCCTGGTGTTTGGTTGTGGTTTTCTGGGACACCGATTTTCTTTATGTCCCCCAAAAAGCTGCATGCCTTAGTCACCTGGGTTTCTTTCCAGCGGCCAGTCCTTTTTCCCCAGACCTCTTGCTCTTCCCTGGTTTCTTTGGCGGAAACTTGGCAGCGCTGCACGAGAGCAGGGGAAAGCTCAGGGCCGGGAGCGTTGCAGAAGGTTTGGGTTTTGCTCAGCCTACCAAAGGTATGCCGTTGCTTCCCATGGCACGAATATACATAAGTATATAGGGTGAGGTAGCTGTGAACTTGCCCACATCCATACGGAGGTGGGAAAGCTGGGGCTGATGTGGACCCTGGTGACTATTAAATAGCTGGGAGCTATGGGGTCTTGCTTTCCTCCTGGAGAGAGCTCTTCCCTGGCTCTCTGTACTTTGCTTTTTCCACTCGGCCTCAGTTTACACCACCTTAGCTTAAAGGTGACCCCTTGGCTTCCCCTCCAAGCTAAAATAAAAGCTGAATGGTTTTTCCAAGCTCTGGGTAAACACATACTGCTCTGTATGGCCAGGAAAATTTGGCCTGAGCTGTCCGACGTGGCTGCTGCTCAGCCCAGCTCTGGGGATGCTTATTCCAGCGAGTAAATTCAAACCAGCAGCAAGGCAAGAAATTGAACTTGTGATGGATGAGGCTGGAGTGCTTTGAATGAGAACGAGTCCGGAAATCATTTGGGTGAGCTCCTGTAGGGACATCCGAGTATTTGGTGCACAGGCTGGGCCGTGTTGCTCGTGAGGTCCCAGCCTCCCTGAGATGCTTGAGTTTGGGTGGCTTTTGCCGGAGGAGCCCAAGCGTCAGCTTTCTTCCAGATCAACTGGAAGTCAGGGGTTGGATTTGCTCAGTCGCTCGTTACAGACGGATAAAGCAGCGCGACCAACATTTGCGTGTGATCAAAGACATTTGGACAAGTGTCTCCTTCCCCACAGCCATGACCCTGGGGCTCTTTTTTTATCTTGCAGTCTCTCTTTCTCCCCAGCACCATGGCAAGGAGCCAGGGCAGTGTCTGGGAAGGCACTTCTGCTCCGGGCATCTCTGCTCCGGGCACAGCCTGCAGCAGGGCACGCGGCCCCGCCGGGTTAAGGAGGCGGTTGCAGTGCTGCGGGTGCTCTGACGCAATGTCTGTCTGTCCAGGGTTGTCTGTCTGTCCAGGGTTGCCCACTGAATGGGGAAAGGGGACAAAGTGCGGTGGCGAAGCCGCGTGGCATGGGACCGAGCTGCCCGATGCCCCCGCGTGTTCCCCGCAGTCGTTTAGGATTGCAGGGGGAGTTGTTCCAGGCGAAGGAGCTGAAAACACAAATACGAAAGGAGCAAAGGGCCCCTGCAAGAAAAAGAAAAAAGAAAAAATCAGCTCTTTTTGCCAGCTGGAATATCTGGCCGTAAACTATTGGAAAATTAAAGCGGTTTCTTTTTCCACAGACTGCAGCCACATGTATGGATGACTGATGACTGCGATAGCGAGTGAGTCAGGCTTTCCCCCTGCTTGAGGACTTGTTGGATGTGGGATAAGCACCGAGCAGGGCTGGGGGAGAGCAGAAAGTGAAGCCTCGGGCAAAGGCTGCTTTTTCCCCTTGGAACCTTGGGGAGTTTGATTGCTCTAGCTCTTACGGATACTGGGGAGCAGCTGGAGGGGTGGAAGCTCATCCAGAGTAAATGCAAAGTGAGATGTTGGCTTTGCTCATCCCCTTCCTGCTGCTGGCCGTGGAGGAAGGCGTTTCTGCCAGTGGTGGCCAGGGAAGGGCAGGCGGAACAGCTGGTCAAAAGCCCATCCGCGGGTCCAGCTTTACCTGTCCACTCTTCTGCAACCCCGCTGAGAAGACAGGTGAAAGATGAAATCCCTTTTGCATGTAGGGTGCTGGGTACGGGCAAACAGCTCGGCGTGGGTACTGTGTCCAACGGAGAGTGCGGTCCTCTGTCTCCTCACCAAAAACGGAGAGGTGGTGTGCTGGGATGGGAAGCAGAACTGGGTTTGCCTGTGCTGGTCTGGACAGAGTGAAGATCTATTTCCTTGTTCGTTTCTGTGTCATTTGAGAATCCATGCTTAATTGCGTCCCTGGCTCAGATTTCCTGCATGAGCTCTAAACTGATCAGGTTTGTAGTGTGGGTTTGATTGTATGGGTTGTCACCCATGAAAGCAAGAAAAAGTGTATAAAGAAAAAGTAGTTATTGTGACCTGGTTGAAATAGTCTATTTCTAACCCTTCTGCAGCCCTGGGGTAAAGGATTTGACTTACAGATGACGTTGAGTTTTTATGCCCTGCATTTTTCAAACGTGTTATTTCTGATGGAACTGTACTGAAAGTAATATGAGCATTTTTCCTCTTATTTACAGCGCTGTGTGCTGTGACATGTGGCTGAGACTGTATTAATAAACTCAGCTTATACGGGGTGAATATGACCAGGGTACTGTGACCACCAGCTCTGTGCCTTTATCCCAAAACCAAGCTCATAATCCAGCTCCTCCACCATGTGTGTTAGTATTTGCTCTTGAATTCAAATTATCGTTCCAAGCTTCTGACAGCACACTAATTTTTGTAGCAGGGCAAGCTGAAATTACAGGTACAAAGTGATGACACATTGAGGGACACTCAGGCAAAAACCTCTAAACCCCGAAATACCTGATATAAAAGCAAAGGGGATGATGGGGATTCAGCTAAGTCAATTGTATTCTGTGTTAGTGGCTCAGGGTTTTTTTTTTGCCAGTCTTGTTCCAAGTGTGAAGATCGCTCGTTATGGGTATTTAAGACATCTGCAATACATTAAAATATCCTGCAGTACGAAACAGGCTGCGAAGCTCAGACTTCACTAATGACAGCTCTGGTTCTTCCCTAACTTAGTGTTGTGCCCTCTGCTCTTTACAAAAAGATGTTCTCAAAAGCCCTTGAGCATGAGCTAAAGCTGAACAGAGTGCCTTGGAAACATGCGAAAATTGCACTGAAGGCTTCTCTTTGCAATTTTTTTTTATTATTAAGGCTAAAAGTGAATAATAGTGAGGTTTAGATGGGCTGTGGTGGCACCACTGCCAGCAACTTTGCTGGGGAAAATTGTGGCTCTTTTAAATACTCTGATACTGATAAATACTCTGGGAGTGCAGAGGAAGAGGGGATGCGCCCCGCTAAACCTCCCTGTCTGAAAGCCGCGTGCTGCCAGGAAGCAGGTCTGGTGTCGCTGGCTGGGACCTGGGCTGGGGCTGCGTGCTCCGAGCTGGCTCCCTGGCGATCAGCCCGCTCCAGCGCGGGGCTGCCGGGCCGGAGGGGAAGCAGCAGGATGCCACCCTTTATTTAAGCACGCTTCATGGTGTAAGGACCTGCTGTGCCTGTCCTTTAAAAAAAAATCCATTAAAATGTCAGGTAGATTAATTCTATTTGAAGTGTAGCACCTTATACAAGATATACTCCCTTTGCAGGGGTGGTCGGTGGGGTACCCACCCTTTCTGGCTGGCTCGTGTCTCCCTTGGATGCCTGACCTTTCCTTATGAAAATCAGATACCCATTACAGACCTTTGTACCACTTGTGGCTCTGCAGGAAATTCAGCACGAGATGATTGTTCAGCCTGTTTGGTGCAGAAGAGCTGGGGGAAGCCCATCAGCATACACTGTTATCAGTATATTAAGAGCATATACTCTTAATAACGCTAATTCGTTATTAGCGACATAACGAATTCCCCCGGATTAAAAAGTACGAGGTTGTTTGTGGGACTGGGCGAAGGCATGGCAGCGTGTGTAACTCTTACTGCAGCGTGGAGAGACAAAGGAGCCTTTCACATCCCGGTTATCTGAGTGATACCGTGTGGGGGGCAATGAATGGAGAATCTGTAATTTAAAAGTCTCTAAAGCGCTGCAGCACCGTTCTGGATGAAGGAAGCTGTATGAACACAAACGGTTATTGCAACAGCTGACGGTTTTTGTAAAAAAAAAAATAGTAATAATAATAATAATCCTTTTTTTTGTTTCCCCCTCCTCGACCTCTGGGGTCCATCCAGCATGGTGAGGGTGACTTTTATCAAACTTTTATCTTTTTGTCTGCTTCAAGTTGCTTAAACCCAAAATCTCAATGCTGGCGGGTAGAACAGCCGGTCCCCTTGCTGAGTTCCCATAACAATAAGACGACCTTTCCTGACGGCTGTGCAAGCATTGGCAAACCCTCCTAAATGCCGCAGGATGGATTTTGTTGGTGCAGAGGCAGATTTTGCGGAGCCTCCAAAATGCCAGATGCTGCACGAGGGGCTTTGTCGCACGGGTCGGGACTGGAAGAGATGGTTAAAGAAAGGAACCCAGAGCAGGACATTTCATGGTGCCCTCTTAGCAAATGTCCCATCTTTTCTCAAAAAAAGGCAGCAGTTGCCAAGCACCCGAAGTAAACTTCAGAGCTGAGTCCAAAGCAGAAGAGGAGGTAAAAGGGGTCAGGTCAGCATGAGGATTTTAACGTCAAAAAGAGAAGACAAAGGGCTGCAGACGCGTTTTGGAGGGATCTACTTGTTTTCAACAGTGGGTCAGTGATTTCTTCCTCGAATCCTTGTTTTTCCTCCCAACTTTTTCTCCTCTAGAGAAAACCTCAGTAGATGACATAGACCCGTGCTGCCTCTGCTATGTGTCCACCTTTGACTCTCCCATCAATGTTCCATGGTTGGACAGAGAAGAGGCTCTTCTCACCTTGCTTCTTGATGGCCTCTCCTTCCTGGTGGGCAAGAAAAAGAGCCATGAGATGCTCTGCTCTTGGTCATGATGAGCAAGGCTCCCTTCTAGTGTTGGTGGAATCTCTTGGGGAAGGCTCTAACATCTGTCTGGTGGGGGCTCAGCAATTTGTCTTGTCTGAAAAGAAAAAAGAAAAAAAAGTAGCTGAGTCCCCAGTCTCTTACTCAGCGCATCGCTCACCTCCAAAAAATGTCACCTGGGAAGCATGTCGAAGAGCCGCTTGCATGCAATCCATGCCACAAAACCAGTTTGGTTTAAGCAGACTTCGTCTGGTCCTGCCGCTTGCTCCCAGAGGATCCCAAGATGAGGAATATAGTCAGGGAAAAATGTGACAAAGAGGGGTGAATGACTGAAGAAAGCATTTGCTGAGCTTGTTTCACGAAAGCTGGCAAGCTCGCAGACTATTTTGTGGACAATACCATATGCTGCTTAATAATTTGAACAGGTGTTTGCAGCCCTACTGAGTCCTGCGGGCATGCATGGCTTTGTACCCCTTTCCAGGCTTGGTGTCACCTCCACTTTGCCCCTGGCAGAAGAGCTTTGCCCATGCCTGGGTGGTGCTGGTGCCCCATGATGGGGCCGCCACCACCACGCCAAGGATGGGGAGCAGAGCAGTTCCCATCCCCACTGTCAGCCCTGGCACGCTCCACCTGCAGCCTCTCAGATAAAGCCAAGTGAGCGTCCCTGAGGGAGACAATGGATGAAGAAACAGGTACCTCATTAAACAGTAACAACATGCTTTATTGATGTTTTCTGATGGTAATTGACATTTGAGTTCAGCTCATTTAGCTTTTAATCAGAACATAATCTACCGCATAGGAAGGAAGCGTATTGATTCTCTGCCTCCTTGTGGGAGCAGTGTTTATGTACCGCGAGTGCGTGATGGGACTTCTCCGGCACCGCGGCTGGAGCAGGGAGCTAGCTGCTCGCAGGTTTAGTCCCGAGTGACTCGGGCATATGGATGGATGCTTTAATATCTGCTTCCAGCCTAACTCATAGGAGTGTGGATACCAAGCAAGCAAACGGTCTGCTGGCAGCGTGGATTTGCAGAAGTGAATGGTTTAGTAAGGAGGATTTGCTGACGGTCTCAGAGTGTTGATAGCATGCTAGCAGATGGCTGAGGAATCTGCCCAGCCACAGGTCATGGGCACATCGGACGTGGTTCTCACATGCCAGGCAGAAAAGTCCCGCTTGGTGTTCATCCAAACGGGGGAAAGATGCTCTAAAAAACAGTACGACTCCATCCCAGGGGCAAAAGCAGGGGCAGTTCCCCAGCACCTGGGGAAAGGGGGGAGATGGGGACATTCCTAGAGTCTCCAGAAGGGTGGAGGAGCGAGCCCCGCTGAGGGGTGCGTGGAGCTTAGCTAGCGAGGGCACTGCGTGATGGATGTCTGGCGTCCTGCATGGGGGCAGTCACCTGCTCCAAGTCCTGCTTTTGCCCTGTGCTGTGGGCTGCATTGAAACTTGAAGAAAAATCTATTGCTTTGCTTGTACCCCAAACTTCAGCTTCTTTGCTGGATTGCAGATTTGGGGTGGGCTAGGACCCCACCAGGCAGTGAGCTGATGGAGCAAGAGGACCCAAGGGGTATGCCATGTCCTCCTTCCCCAGGGGACACCAAGGTGACAGTTCCTAGCAGAGGTGACGCCGCTGCTACTTCTCTGCTGGGCAAAAAGGAACTAAGAAATGCAAAGAGCCAAGGTCTTGCAGATAGGAAGGTTGCCAGCGGGATGTTTAGTGATTGCTCTTAAATGGCAGGGACTGTGATTTCTGGCCAGAGTTCAGCAAGCGATTATCTGACAGTTTGGCTTTATCCCACCTTTTCCATCTTCAAAGAGTTTTGCAATCATTAGGTAATCTGCTAATCCTCCCAATTTCTCTGCCACTTCCCTTTTCTTCTTTCCACCCAGCTCCCCAGGAACATCCCAGTACAGCTCCTGTGTTTGTGTTTGGATTTTCACATCCGCTCGGAGCGTGGGCTGAGACGACCCCGCTCCCTCTGGCCTCGTTGCATCCCACTGCTCTTGCTGGGAGCGCTTTGCCGAAGCCGCCGTTACTTGCTGCTTCATTACAGTGATCTTATCATTTAAAGAAATCCCTGTTTCTCTTGTGCCCGCAAGGTGAATGAGCTGAAGGCAAGCGTTGCTCTGAGGGCTGTGCCCTTGCACTCAGGTGCACGTTTCTGCGCCCACCTGCAGCAGGGAGTGACCGGCACTGATGCAAGGGGGACTTTGTCTCCCCTTCCCAGGCTCTCGTGCATCTCACGAGACTCCCAGGGGTTGTGGCGAGGGGCTGAGAGCCTGCACGGAACCACGTAAATACTTGAAGTGGTGTCCTGGGGACACTCCTGCACGCTCCGCAGCGGGCACCTCCACCCCGCGCGCATCGCGCCTTGGCTGCCTGCCCCGTCTCGGAGCACCGTCCCCCTCCGCGTGTCACTTCCTCGTCCTTCCCCGCTTTGCGATACGCCGGACGTAACCAGAAAGCTGCTGTTTTCTGTCTTTGCCGTTCTGCTCTGGCTGTAAGGATTAACTCGCGAGGCGGTTGTATGCTGAGACGTCGCCAGCGTAATGAACGGCGCTGCTGGATTTTGAGCTGCTTGCTTGGTTTTACGACAAGTCCCTGTGTCTGTTGGAAGGAGCCAGGTGGATTGGTGATTAAAAGGGTGCTCCAGCGACCCTTCCAGGAACAACACCGGCACCTCAGTGGCCCTCCCGTTAGTGACTGCGGTTATGGCACTGCAGGGGGCCCAAAGTACTTGGCTGGGGATCTTCCTGTCTGTGGCAGGAGCATGTGCTGGCGTGGTGATGCTCAAAAGCCTCCTCCGCAGTCGCAGCTTTGCTGTGGGCATCTCAGCTGAGGGCTGCGGAGGCACGGCTCGCATCCCTCTGCTGTGACCTGCGGCTGGGGCTTGGCTTTCCTGTGCCTCCGTCGCCCCTTCTGCAGGGCTGGGGGGTAACTGCAGGCTCTGGTTTTAGAGGGGTAGGTTAATACCAGGCACCCTGGCAGTACTGTAGTGGTTTCTGCCATCAGGCTGAATCCCGGAATACGCAGCTCTGTGCTCAGTGCCATCAGCGTGGCTCTGCTGCTGTCTGTGGGGTGAGAAAACACTGTTGTGAGCAGGATGGCATCGGGCTTTGCAGCACAGGGTGAAGACCCCCTGCCAATCCCTGGCTGTTCCCCACATCGTGTCGACCGCTGCTCATTTATCTCCACTGCAGGAGCTAAGCTGGGTGCCCTCCAGTAGATCTCAAACAAGATTTTTATATTCCTTTCTGCAATTTCCCTTTATCTCACATGCTCCCCTCAGGGCCATCTATCACCTCGAATTTTATTGCCTTTTTTAATTGCTTCTCCGAAGTCCAAGTGTAATATTACTCCCGAATCCTCCTGAATAACTTCCTGAGTCACTGTGATCCCATTCATCTTGTACTTCTGGCTCTTTTGATAAGCCCTATTGTACATTGCTTTTCATTTCAGTGTGTCAACACTGAATCCAACACGCCGCACTTTGGCCTTTCGTCAAGGCAGGTGCTGAGCGCTTCTTATAGCAGTATCTGGGTTGCAAAATTGGTTTCCATTTCTTTTCTTTGTTTTCACGAATTTCCTCTTGCAATGGTGTGCTACTGCTGCAACATCACCAGCTCCTAATTTGGGCTAGGTCAAGGCAGGGTTTGATTTTCAGGGTCTTCAGCAGCCTGTGATCGCTTGTCCTAGGCAAGCGTTCAGTACTGCGTGGGGATGGCCAGCATGGCCTGAGCACTGCCAGCAGCAGCTCTTGCCTCTGCTCTTCTTCCATTAAAGCAGCCTTTAGGGGCCCAAAAAGAGCTTCTGGGTAGACCGAAAGGTTTAGAAGATTTTGAATGGATGTTTTGCCTGGTGGTTTTTGCAGGCAGCCTCGTGATGTTTGTATGGAGCACATCCAGCAGTGCAGATGTCCAGGTTTGGCTCTGCGGTGTCAGTAAGAGTTTTTGTAAGAGTGGAACAGGAGTAAGTCCTTTCCTGGCAGCAGCAAAGTTAACCTTGCTGGTGCTCCGTCCCTCGCTGGTCAGCTTAAGGAGGTTGGCATCCAGCCCCACCTGTGCAAGCCGCGTGATGGCGTGCCATGGAGATCTCGTGCCTTTGTGGTTTGGGCTGTGCTGGGGAGAGAGCCTGCACCACCGACAGACCTGCCTGGAAGCAGAGGGTTGGGGCTTTTACGAACCGTGAAGTGAACGCGTGCACCATGCTCGATGGCTGAGTTTTTGGGATGATTGGGTTAATTTGATCAAAGCCAGTTTTTCCTTTTGGAGCAAGGAGCTAACGGGACCTGCTGGAGACGGCTGTATTGCCCGTGGCGAGGAGCACCGGGCCAGGCAGACGCCCTCAGCCTGGCTGTCCCTGCGGGCACCTCCTGGCTGGAAGTCCCCAGGCTGCAGCTAATCACAGCCCCAACTTTCCATTAGTCTCATGCAAGTTTTGCGTTCTGGTAAACTTTTATCAAAGTACAGTTTGTTGCTAGATAGAAGACTCCTCTTCAAAAAGAAAAAAGAAAAAAAAGTCATTTTTTCCTTTGCCTTTTCTTTGTGCTGCTTCAGACAGCTGCTTTTACCTCTGCTCCTCTTTAGGAGGGGATTTTGGATGGTAAAGGCCATATTCTAGCAAACCAGAAGGGAGTAGATTCTCCAGGGAGAACAACGTTCCTTATCCAAACAGCATCTGGAGCTGAGCTTGCTGATTTGCATTGCATTTCTGTGCACCTTCTATTTCTGTGCATTTCTATTTCTTTGCAACTTTTAATGTATTCTCAGTAGAATTTCCTACAAACTCCTTCCTAATATTTGAGACAGTTTTATATGAGAACAGCTGTACATTAGATGACTTGAAATAAGATATAGTACCTTACTGGATGCTTCACCCATCTGTAAGCCCTACTGAGTTCCTGTGAAGTCAACAGCAGTCACTGTAAAATACAAAATTGCAGAAGAGAAATGAGGGGTTTGCTCCCAGAAAGGGAGCCAGTGGTGCATGGTGCTTTGACAGCTCTGCCAGGGTCTTGCTGGCAGTTCGCAGGTCTGTGGCCCAAATCCTACACCCCACGGAGCTGAGTCCACCACCAAGTGTCCTTCTGGAGTGGGGAATTGGAACTGGTTTATTTTTGTTGACTTTTCAAGCCTCCTGCTGCTATGTGGATGGCTGGGAGGGGATATAAGCAGAGCTTGGGACTGACTCTGAGGTCAGCTCACTGCTGGAGCCATGCTGAGAGAGGGGTCAGCAATCCCAACTCTGAATTTCCCATGCCAGAAAAATGCATTTTTCCTGTAAGAAGGCAAACTCCTCTTCTCATGTAAGAGACCTTCATTCTCTTCCAGCTGGTCCTTTCTTGGCCATTTCATAATGCAAATTAATTCTGGGGCGCATCCTTCCCCTACAGGAGCCACAGGATGATGCCGGTCAGGCAACCGCGCTTGGCCCCAGTCTTGGGCAGAGTCACGGGCAGTGTGCGGCCCCAGGCTGTGTACCTGTGGGAATTTGGGTGGGCTCCAGGGGATCAGCCCAGCTGCAGTGAGCCCTGCCGGGAACACCCTCCATCTTATTATATAGGGGAACAGTGGGTTTGGAGCCTTCCCCACCTCCTCGGCTCCGGGTCCCGCAGGAGGAGGACGGTTTGCTGGAGAAAACTCCATCAGGGCTTCAAAAGGCAAATCTGGCACTGCTGGCTGGGGTGGCTGCAGGGCAGATGTCTGCACGCAACAATAGGCTGCGATTTAGCCCCTTGCTTTGAAAGGGAAGAAAAAAAAAGAAAACCAGAAACCTATTAGATGACTTCAGCTCCGCGTGACTACATCAAAAGGGAAAGCATCGTAAATTTGGCAGTGCTGGCTTTATTGAAGCCTGGGGCTGGGGAGCAGGATGCCGTTCTGGTGCAGGGAAAGCCTTCTGCGGGGCTGCAGAGTCACTACAGAGGTGTCACAGAAGAGGACACAGGTCACCCAGAACTGTCTGGTGACAAGCCCAGGAGCCAGGTCAAGGCCACTTGGAATGCCAGGATCATGCTGCGTGAGGTGACGGTACTCTCCATCACCCGTGTCCCCACTCAGCCAGACAGCCACCCGGGCACCGAGGGGATATCCCCGCTCTGAGGACGCCCCATTACCCAGCCCAACAGCAGCCAGGCTGCTTTGCTCTGTGCACCCAATTGCATGTACAAAGACGTACAAAGTCATGGTCACCCAGACTGAAACAAAAAAAACCTTACCACCAAATGCATCATGCTTCTGGCTGCGCCCCTCCAAATGCTACCGAGGCATTTAACACGGTAGGGAGGGACCCGAGTGCCGAAACCTTTCTCTTCCCTTCTGCAAATATTTCCGTGCTCATCTCTATAAACAGCAGCTTATTTGGTTTTGTTTTATTGAGGTTTCGCAAAGAAAAGTCTTCCTTCCCTGGGTTGGCTTTTGCTCAGGATTTTGCATTTCATGTTTGCAGGTAAATGAAGTGGAAGCAGGTTTATTTTGTTGTCGTTCCTTTCCAACCCCAGAGTTTATCCCTTCATCTGCGTGGTTTGCTGGGGGTTTGCTCTCCTTGGCTGCGTGCTAATTCGTAATAGCTGCTCCGATGTCTGCCAAAAACCATTTAGGATGATCTGTCTTAGGGCTTCCTAGAGCATCTCTCGCTATTTTATGTCTTCATGCTACTGCGTAATAGCTCTGTTTACCATTGTGAGCATAGCTTTTTCTCTCAACTGTTTTTTTTTCTTCTTCTTTTTTTTTTTTTTTGCATAATAACCCAAACTATTTGTAGGAAGGAAAATCCTAGCTAATCACCCAAGACAAATAAAGCAAGTACGACTTCGGAAGGAAATCTGTCAGCTTCTCCTTGTTTTATGGCTATGAAATAGGTCATGTTTTAAGGGTCAACATCCACTGAACCGTATGGGAAGCAAGCATCTTGGCTGAGGGGTCTCTGCACCAAATATTTTATGTGCAGGGAATGGCACTTCCAGGACGAGTGCAGTTTCCCTGGCTGGTGGCTGCAGTGGTTTGTGCAGGGGCAGAGCTCGTTGTGCACTGCTGCAGCTGTGCACAGCTGCAACCACAAATCCTGCAGCAGCCTCAAAGAGAGGATGCAAGTTTGAAAAGTTAAAAAAAAAAAAAAACAGAAGAGAGAGAGAACTTTTTTATTTTTAATTAAGTCTAAATCCTGGTTTTGGAGGGCCAGTCTGGGACTTCTCGCATGTTAAAGTTTGCAGTACAGCACCATTTTTGCCCAGCGATTGATTGTGAGTGACAGAAATGTGGGACTATGTAATAATGTGAGCAAAAACCTGCCGCTTCCTCTGGCTTGGGACGATGGCTAATTGTTCTAATTTGGGTCAGCGCCCTGCTGCGCTGCAGCGTGGGTTCTTTATCGTGGCTCTTCAGTCATTAACGCTGACCCGTTTAACACCGTGGCTGGCCCCAGCGCAGCCCCCCAGGCTCCGCTCTGCTGCAGACGATTCAGTTCTTAGTGAAAACAAACGCGTCCGCAGTAACGTCTTTTTCGCAAGGCGTTACGACGCTTTTCGTCTTGCTCCCAGCTCTCTGCGTGCTGCTTGTGGAGCAGCCCTGAGATGAGGTTTGTGAGCACAGGGCTTGCCTCCTGTTGCGGCACGGGTGGGGAGGAGCAGCGTGGGCTGCAGCGCCTCAGGGGGCTCCCGGGGCTGGGTGGATACGCGGCGTTTGCCGAGCCACTGCTGGTTTCAGCCTTGTGCATCCCTTCCCACCTGAGCCCAAGACGCTGCTCTACCTCCCAGCCCTGCCCAAACCCACACCTGCTCAGTCCCCAAACCTGCCTCTCTTCTCAACGGGCCACTCCTGGGATCACCCCCCACCCCAACCTGCCACCAGCAGCGTGGTCCCGGCACGGTGACACCAGCAGGACCGGATGCCCGCACCCAGCTCTGCACCCGTGGTAGTGGTCCCGAGCCTGCTCTGGTTCTGCCACCCAGCGTGTGGGGCTTTGGCCGCTGTTGAGCCCCAGCGACAGCACGGCCCTGCTCATCCGGCGCCTGCTTTCCCATGGTGTCACCCCTCTGCTTCCAATCACACCCCGCTCTCTGCCAGCCGCGCGGCAGGGAGCGCGGCCAAGGCTGGCGTCCCGGCGGCTCAACGTGGTGCGGGGACCAGGAGCTGAGCCGTGCTGCGGTCGGGAGCTCGCCGCACGCTCAGGGACGGGGCCGCTCCTCGCCCACGCTGCAGGTGAGCCCTGCGTGGGGACAAAGCGGGCCCCCTGGCAGAAGCCAGCTCGGCTACTGTGGAGAAGACCTTTTCCAGTTGCGGGCGCGGATCGCAGCTGGGGCATGTGCCGTGAATCCTTCTCCCAGCTGACATCAGTTAAGGGATTACAACTGCATGAATCTCCGGCTCCTCCCGGCAGCGAGCAGCCTTCTCCTCCTTCTCCAGGGGCTGGAGGCAGGCGAGGACGGAGGAGGAGCGGCAGGGAGAGGGGCCCTGTGCAGGGAAGAGCCTCTGCTCTCGGCTCTCCCCTCGTCCCTCCTCCGTCCCACGCTCAGCATCGCGTCTCCCATGGCCGGGAACTGCTCTGGGTCTCTGCGAGCTCGGATGGGAGGCGGTGGAGAAGGAACCGAGACACTGCCCAAAAACTGCAGCTGCTGCTGACGGCAGTGATGCTTGCGCTGCCTGGGTTTGTTTGTCACGGGCTCCGTGGCCGCCCCGCAAGCCTTGCTGGGAGCTGGGCTGCTGCACAAATGAAGGCACAGCATCTGAAGGCACAGCTTCTCCTCAAAGCTTCCCAGCTTCGCGAGATAAATGAATAGGCAAGTGGTTGCCCCGCGGCCTCCTTGCTTCACCGGAGAGGCTCTGCCCCCAGCGCAGGTGCTGCTCAGAGCGTGCGGCTGCGTGCGTGGTGCGCGTTTCTCCCCCCGTCGATGCAGGAACTGTACGGGTGCGCGTAGGGCTGTGGCACCGAGAGGTTTTGCAGTCTCACAGATGTTTTCAGGTGTGCAGCTGATGGGTCTGCAGGGAGGTAGCTCCGCTGAGGGCTCATCGCCAGCATCCTACCAGCATTTGTCCGCTGGCCTGTGCATGCGGTGCTAGGAGAAAGGGCATAGCCCAGCTGATGGCACAGGCTTCTTCCAGCAGCAGCTGGGAAAGCTGAGGAGCTCTGCACGATGTGCCTCATCTCCCCGACCCAGAGATGCTCTGTGGTTTTCCTCCCGGAGACTGGAAACCAGAGCAACAAATGCACGTTCCCATGCACGTTCTCCACAAATGCCTGGTGCTAGAAGAGGCCAGGTCTTCTGTGGACACAAAGCACAACGGTACGTTGGCACCACTGGCCGTGTGTTCGCTGGAGGTTCATCCTTCGATATGTGTTATTTCAGGGCAGGAATGATTAATCTTGCAATTCAATTCTGTTGGTACACAAAGTGTTAGCAAAAATGGCAGTTTTCATTGCTTATAACGTCTTGTGCTTGACTGTCGTCCCTTTAACAGAAAGGGCGCAGAGTGTTTGCCATAACCCAGTGCTGTGGCTATCAATTTTTGCAGGCTAAGTCTTCCTTGCCACTTGTGCCATCTAACCACAAAAAAACCAGCCCTCCGTTGAGCTGACGGCTGCAGGGAAGGAGTTGTTCGGTAACACCTCGATGCTGACTGATGCGGGGGGCAGGAAGCCCTTCTGACCAGTGCTTCTCATTTTAAGGGAAGTGAGGTTGAACTTCCTCAACGTGAGCAAGCTGCACTGATTTTACAGCTGCATCAGTCTCCAAACAAGCTTTTGGGCTCGGTCCCATGAGGGCATGCGCCAGCTTCAATTATTTCCTGTTCGACTTGTATAATAAACTGGGAAAAAGCCTTTGTTTAAACCGTAACACGAGCATGCAGCTCTGCCTTTGGCACCGCTTCAGCTGCACCGCTGCTTCTGCGAGCAGGCTGTGGGAAGCCCAGGGTGGCTCTTGTACGTGGCTCAGGTCTGCGGGCTGCTTTTGGGGGAGCCAGCTTTGCTATATCGTGGTGCTGCCGACTCCAGACGGGCTGTTGTAGGGCTGGCCCGTGACCATCCCCACCAAGGTCTTGGAGGAATTGCTCCTGCTCAGGTCTTGGAGGTGCTGGAGATTTAGGAACGTCCTAGAAAAGTGGCTTCTCGCAGCCGAGATCTGTGTCTCGCCCACAGGAAGGTGAGGTGCGGTGATGGGAGAAGTGCAGAAGCCGCGGTTTCAGAGCCCAGCCCCAAAAAAGCTCTGCCCCGTGAGCGCTGCTGATGGTGTGGGGTCCTTGTGGCTTCGGGCAGGTCCAACAAAGTGAGCAGCCTCTGAGATGGGCTGTGCATTTATCCCAGTGCTAAACTGGAGCGTTTATCTACGGACTGCTGCAGGACTGTGGAGAAGACCCTACTCCCGCACCCTCACATGCTACCACCACCAGAGACGCATGAGTTGCTGCGTACAGTAGCGGTGGTCTCTAAATTGTGTTTTAAAACCCCAAAACAGAAGGAGCCCTGTACCTGCAGGACTTGTGAGTGGAGCTTGCTAGTGAAGTATGAGCTGGCCACGGCTGCTGATGCAGGGAGAGAGGGCTCAGAAGATGTTTTGTCCTGCCCTAGCATCTTTTCTTGGAGCCCTTCAACGTGCTGCATGGGTGCTAATGATTTGCTGGGTTCAGTTGAGGGGATTTCTTTGTGCTGAATTTCTCAGAGGGTGGCTGTGATGTGAAGCTGAGGTCTGAGCCTCCACCAGGGACCTGGACACAGCACTCAGGAGGTTCGGCAGCTGCACACTGCGGCCGGGGCAAGCACTCTCCTTGGGGAAAAAATCTCTTGTCAGAGCAAGAAGGGTTTCAAGGGAGCCTCCTGCCGCATGTGCATCAGCACAGGCTTCTGTTTCTTTCACTTCCTCCACTTTTTTGCCATATTTCTCTGATGAGTCATTTCACTTCCCCGACAATTTAGTTGTCAGGATAATACAGGAGATAATTTTAATTGTCATTTCCAGGATTCTAGCAGAGGCAATTTGCAGTGCTGAATTGCAACGCGGTAGCCACTTCCTCCAGAGCATTTTGGCATGCTGTTTCCTTTCTAACACGCGTTATTCGATGCGATGCAGCGGGGGAAACCCAGCCGAGCTGGAGCAGCGCAGGGCTGGGCACCGTTACCTTGGAGCCGGGGCACCGCAGCCCGCTCTGCTCAAGGCGGGGGTCTCGATCGCGGGGTCTGCACCGCAGCAGGGACCGGGAGCAGCCATCGTGGCTGTGGAGATGTCGCTGCTAAAATGGGGACCCGAAGCTGGCAATGCTGGCGTGCAAGGAGCCCCCCTCAAGGATGGAGCGCATGCAGTGCTGGCGCGGAGAAAGCATCGATTAGGAGCCCTGCCCGGTGCGTAGCATCACCACCAGCTGTGGCTCATTTATAGTCTCCCTAAAGAGTTTCTCACCGCCTTCTCTCCCCTCTGTTTTATGCAAAATGATTTTGCCTCTCCTTAATTGAAAGGCAGCAAACATCTCACGGACCCAGAGATAAATTACAAGAGCTGAAACATAGGGTAGGTGTCAAAATCCTCAGTGTTTTCTCCTCGCACTGGGGATGCTGGTTGGCAGAGGGCAAGCGGAGAGCATCAAGAGGGAGTAGCACATGCTGCTGTCTGCCCCAAATGTTCTGAGTCTTTGATTAAAAAATGACTGCAATGTGTTTTCAGCCCTTCCAGTGGAAAACAGAATAAAATACACTCCACTGGTTTTTTTTCTGTGCTAATTTGACAGACTGAGCCTGCTAGAGTTCACCCATCTCCGAGTTTCAAGCAACAGCTTTTTCTTGCCGCAGGGCCAGGAAGGATTTCGGCATGCTGAGGGGTTAGCACAGACTGAAGCCACACCAGAATTTGCAGGATTAAAACTCTTATTTAAAGTTAAGCATGTTGATAAATGAGGTGCTGAAAAGAAGAGGTTAAAGCCCTGTGCTGATATTTGTGCTCCAGCCATCTGCAGATGTGCCCTTTCTGCCCTGCTTTTATTTATTTATTTATTTTTTTGCTTGCGAAAAACCTGATGTAATTGTTTCCCTGCACACCCAGAGGTGATTTGTCAAAATCCACATTGCTCCTTGGTTAATTTAATATTTATAATGTCTTTATAAAGCCCGTCCTGCTCTGCTGACTGCGAGGTGAGGTGGGAGAATACATTGCATAAATTACGCTGCGCGAAATACGCAGCTCAGAGCCGGGGCGCTGGGGATGGAGGGAGGGGAAGGGAAGGCAGTGGTAATTGGGCGTCCTGGCAGACGAGACACGGCATCTTCATCAGCATCCCTGTCCAGCTTGTCCGGCACAGGGCAAAATCTTGAGCAATCAGTGTGAATAAAAAGCAGTAGTGAGCCAAACCCAGGCTGAGTGCTGATTTTGGGGCATCCTGCCCAGTTTCTGTTTGTTCTCTAAGATGTTTCATAAAGCAGCAATTTCATAAAACCAGGCAGATTCCACAAATTGTCACATCTTGACTTTTTGCGTAATTATTATTCCTTAGGACAGGTTAATCTCTGCTTGTCATCTTTCAGAGAGCAAGCCAGGCAGGGCAAGATGAGTGTTTTACATCATTCAGAGTCATATCACGCGTTGGTATATAGAGATCGTGAAAGGAGACTTGATTTAGCAGTTCAGGTGCTGCCTTTTGTATTTTGACGTATTTTTAGTAACCAAAATCCTGGGATCAAATTCAGAAAGTTTCAGAATTAAAGTTTTCCAAGCCAACCATTTCTCATTTTACCATCCTTCTGCATGGAAATTTTAATTGCAATTGAGAAGACTCCACGAAAATCACTGCTTCCCTTGAAGCCTTTTTTCCTATCAAATACGCATTTTGAGAGTTTCAGATGCGCACTCTTCCTGAGGTCTCCATCAGCTCACCAAGCCTCTTAGCATTTGTCCTTTTGTAAATTGGTTTTAACGGTAATAGGTGGGTCGTTCGGTTTATTTAATCCATCTGTGTACAATTTGTGCGCTGAAAGCCATTACGTAGTGTCAAACGGTGACAGTGCTGCTGCTGAATGAACTGCAAAGTGACGGTCGCGCTGCGCAGACGGCCTGGAGCCCAGCGCCTTGTGCAGCACTCATGCACCCCGCGTGCGCTCACAGGGGCTAGCCTTCCTGGCGGTTGTGCTGGGGATATACCCCGTAAATGCCATCGGTGCTCACGTACGTGACGGATAGCACTTACGAGGCTGGGTCGTGGCTCCCACCAGGGCAGTCGGCTGCTGCTCACAGATTTCACTTGCATTTGGTGGTGGATTTGCAGGAGAAGAATCCCATCCACGAGCAATGTACTAGCGTGTGCTGCCCGTGGTGAAACGCCCGGTCCTTGCAGCATCCTGGCAATCAGTGGGTTTTTCATCCTCCTTCCTATACAATTTTTAGCATGGTCCCTTGCGACTTGCCAGCTTCTAGCGGCTCCGGGGTTGGAGCATCCTGCAGGCAGGACAGTCACACTGCAGCCACCTTACCTGGTGTCCCTGCCTTGTCTTCGCAGGAGGGGGACTCCCTCGGGGCCATGGAGAAGCTCTGCCGGCAGCTCACCTACCACCTCAGCCCCCACTCGCAGTGGAGACGCCAAGGCATCATGAAGAGGAAGCCGCAGTCCTGGTGAGTCGGCTTTCAAAGCCACCCCATGGGTCCCTGTCCCGTGCCTGCTCCTTTTCCCCCACGCGTGGCTGTGTTATCAGGTTTCCTCAAGCTCACCCAGAGGTGTTTTTCTCCTTTTCCACTTTCCTGTCCCCGTTGCATCCTTGTTCTGCAGGAGAGCAGCACGGTGGTGCCCAGGGATGGGGAGCAGGCTGGGAAATCTGAGCCAGCCGTCTTCCAATGTCCCCATGCTGGGCATTGGAGAGCGGCAGACAAACCGCTCCAAGACGTCCTAATTAGCTGGTAATTCATGCGCAGGCACGTGTCACTGTGCACGCTGGGGCTCGCTGCGTATTTGCATGAAGGGAACTGTTTGATTAAACAGAAGCGGAATAAATGACCCAGCGCCCTTCTCGCCTGGGTCCTCAGCAAAGCGTCCTGGTCCATGGAACCCAAAACCTCTGAATGAGGCTGATGGGAATGGAGAGGGCTCCTTGTTTTCGGTAGTACTATGCATTGCATGTGTAATTAATAGTGTTGGGCTTTTATAAGGAAGTGAGAAATGCAAAAGAAGCTGCAGTCTGGCAGAGTTAGGATTAGTATCCAGGTGTTTGCTTGTGGTCCCGAGAGAGTTTTGGTTCCTGGTGTAGCAGATGCTATCTGTAGCCATAGCAAGAGACTAATCCCGTGAAAAAACTCAGCCTGAAAAAAGGTTATGGAAGAAGAGGGGAGGTAAACTGACACCAGGGGTTAAAGGACAGGGGGGCTAAGCAGGATTAGGACCATGTCTCCTAGAGATCTGGCTCAGCATCCCTTGCACCCTGCTGTTCGTAGAGACCCACGCATGGAGAAACTCCTCTGTTTAATTAGCAGCGGTAACTGTACTTTCGCGTGTTGAGCATTTTTAGGGCATGTTGATGACTAAAATTTGGTGCTTTCCAGTAAAGCAGCAGAGATGAGGCTGATCTATCTGGCTCGCAGTCTCTAACGATGTAAGGAGAGAGCAGGCAGGAGCGCTGGGCCTGCGTGCCACGAGCTGAGAGCAGCACACGGAGCCGGTAACAACAGGGGAGCTCAGCTGTTGGTTTACCCTCTGGTTTTTTTTAATTAGAATAGGAAACACACACCCCTTGTCACCCATCAGGGTGTTGCTAAGGGTGCACCAATGTGGCAATGGGGAGCTCTTTGAAGCCAAAAATACAAGAAATTCTTAAAAATGACAAATCTTAAAGTTGCACTGTGTGCCGCACTGTCTTTAATTACCAATCCTGTCCTTAATTATCAGCTTGGAGTGGTTGTGTGAGCACCTCTGTGTGCCAGAGACCCATGAGGTTTATCTCGTGCAAGCCGGCCGCCGTGCTTCCCTTTCCTTGGGAGAGCTGGGAAGTAGGTGGGTTTTGGCATGGTTTCACAGCAGATGCTCCTGATTTCGCACATTAGATGGGTAATTCCTTCCATTACCTACACCCAGGTGTTCCCCAGAGTCTCTTGACCTTGCAATAAGTATTTTGGCTTTGTCCCTGGTTTCCTGCTGATAATTCAGGATTGCAGCACTACAGCAAGGGTGGTGGAGACCTCCTGGTCTGTAGATGTGAAGTTACTCAAAATATTTTGTTAACTAGAAATAAGTATCTTCACGACGCGTGGTGCTACTGGGTCCTGTCTGCCAGGGACGCACTCGTTAGCGCACTGACCCGTAACAAACAGAAGCTCACACGCTGTAACCTGTGCCGTGGCTTCATTAAGAGGCATAATTTGGCTGTGTTTGTGGGAGATGGAGGCTGATACACAATGGCATCTGCAGTGTTAGTGCAAAGCTGACCTCTTTCTTTAGTTGAAAGGGATGAAAAGGGGATGAAGGGGCTCTCAGGCACTACTGGGACATTTGCCTCTTCTTGCTCAGGGCTCGCGAAGGGGTGAAATAACTACAACAGAAACATACTTTTTTTTATTCTGCAACTGTATTAGTTACAGATGATAATAGGGAACAGAGGATGGGGACAGGGACGATGGAGAGCCCTGGAGCTGATTTTTTGGCTGCACTTGCCACAGCCAGGCAGCGCGCTGTGTACGCAGAGGGGCAGGTTAGCACTTCCCATCTCCACCTCAGCCAAGCGTCCCATCCAGCACCTGCACAGAAGAGCCAAAACCAGGGAGAAGGTCTCGGTGCTGCCGGCCCTTCTCCGCTGTGCAGCCTGTACTGTTTTTTGTAATCCTAGAGGAGCCCTTGTTCGGGATGCACATGGTGGTGTGGAAAGCACCTCTGCCTGCATGTGGGCAAGGCACAGCTTCACAGGGTTGTTTATATTTGGCTGGTGAGCACAAATCACTTCAAAACAGCAGGCCAAATCCTGCTGTCATAGAGCGAACACAACATTTGCGGGTACTTGGTCAGGCTTTCCCTCGTGCAGGGATCTTTCAGTGACGCGCTGTGGAGCAGATGAAGTGGAGATGTTGTCACCTCCTCATTGACACCGTCCATCCTGCAGATGCAGGAAGTGGGCACAGTTGCTCGGCGCTGCTCAGCCTCTGGCTGGGCTTTGTGCTGCGATGGGATGGCACATCTGTCACTGTTCTTCATGTAGTTTCTTGCGTCTCTGCTGCTGTGATGTTCTCTCTACATTTCCCCCATCTCTAAGCTGCAGCCATGCCTCTCGTGTGGTTTCTGCCAAAGTCTCTCCATTTCAGTCCAAAAGCCTCTTTACTGTTTCGTTACTCTATCTTGTTGGGCTAAATTCCAGTTTAAACAGAATATTCCTTCATCTCCGCCCAACAAACAGCGCCATTCAACGCTCGAACACATTCCGGCTTCATTATGCCTTGCTCTAAAATGTCATTCCATGGAAAAATGGCATTGCTCTCGGTTCACTCAAGGAATATGCTTGTTTATACTAATTTGTGGCATTACCACAGCAGCTGTTGGCATCTTAAGATAACCGCGGTAGGAAGGGGCAAGGTCAGTGAGGAGAAAGGGGAGCTGCGGCATTTGAGGAACATGACGCGAGCATGCCGTGGTCCACTGAGGTCTCTGTGTTTATAAAAGCCAGATCCTCGGGAGCTTAAATATGGATTTAGCACCCTAATATTAGTTACTTATTTTCTTCATTCTCTTCAATTTTAAGCCCATTTTTAAAATTATTTTGTTGTGTTCTTAATGTGCCTAAGGGGCTGAACCAGACCCCTTGGGGATGCCCCGCTGGTGCAGAACCTCAAAGCCCACCCCCAGTGCCAATGCACCCGCCTCGCGTATTTTGGCTTGTGGTTTGCTACTTGGGCAGTGGTGATTTTCTCTGGTTCTGACAGCTTTGTGACTCAATATCCATCATTCTTCTCTTGGGACAAGTTAGGAGAGTTGACTCGGATGGATTGTAATTCTCTGAGGTAGAGGATATGTTTAATCATAAAAGAGTCCGATGCTGGCTGGCATTTTCTGTCCCTCTGTGAGTGTCGGTACGAATGGGGTGAATGCAGCAACCAGGTATTTCACTGCTGTCGCCACACATCTCTGCAGGGCTCTACTGCCTGTGCCCTGCCTCGATGGGAACCGCACTGGGGCCAAAAACCCTCAAATAATAAATGTTTTTCCACGTAACATGCAAATTACAGGGCTATGCATGATAAGACAGAATATAGCATTTGTTTCTTTGTTTTTCCCAGCCTAAGCAGGGCTGAAAATGCAGCGGCGGTTTCCTCTTGCTCCACATGCCTCCTGCAGGGTGGCAGCCCCTGGGTAGGAACCGAGCGGGCTTTAGCCCTGCGGGACATGGTTTTGGAGCAGCCGATGACAAAGCAACAGCTTGGGGAGGATATTTGGTAGCCCAGGGTGGATGGCGAGCCCTCCTGGAGTTGGCTTAAAGCCTCTTTCCCTTGTCTCCTTTTGCCTTCTGAAGGCAGCTGGAAAGGCGGTTTTTTCCCTTCTTTAAAGTACCAGCATGGTCATAATTTGGAGGTATTTTGCCCCTGTGGGAGGCAGAGCTCCCAGGCCCATATGTAGCACCCAGACACCCAGGGCTGCCCCACCTGGCTCTCCTCAAACCAGTTGACCCCCTCCAGCCGTGCCACCCCTGTTTGCTTCGTTTCCCAGGGTATTAAGGGAGATGTGGGAACATGCCAGTAAAACGCGTCTCGCCAAAGAGGAATGCTTCCCGTTGAGCTTCAGTGTCAAAGCTGCTTGGGAATTTTTCTTTAGGGTCAGAAAATTCCTTATTTTTGCTGCAACAACTGTCATTTTCTTCCCTGGGAGAGTTCAGCACCGGTTCGGTGCCAGGTGACTCTTCTGAACGAAATGGCTGGGAAAAGCGTCCAAAATGTTTTACCATCAGAAATATTTTTACCAAGCAGAAGCTGAGCCTTTGTAGAATGAAGGCCTGCATTTTCCCTCTTTTTCCAGACAATGCCCAAAGGCTGAGTGTTTGCAGCAAGGAAGGATTTTATGTGAGAGGCAATGTTAGTCTGAAACAGGCACTCTGGGGTCCTCCTCTGCGCCTGGGAGTCAGCCTGAGCTCCCCTTTGCTCTTGTAAAACCTCCTGATGTGACGTAGTTAGAAATTCCCTTGAAAATACCCATCTGAACATGCAAAAGAATAGTTTGGGACGGTGTTTGGAAAGTCAGGAGGCTTCATCAGGCCGCAGTAATCTTTAACCCGTGATTACCTGTGGCTTGGATGTTCTCTGTTGGGCTTGGAGGCCAGGTACGGAGCCCCACAAAGGTCCTCGTTTGTGTTTGCGGACTGTGGGAACCTGCCCCAACTCATCCCTTCGGGCTAAGACCTACCTGCTCTTGCAGAGCAAGAGTTCAACCAGGATCCGTCCCCGGTCCAGCTGAGGCTTCTGGTCCCTGGAGATCATCCATGGTGGCAGCAGCTCTCAGCCCTGGTGCGCCAGGTGACTCTGCACCCTTTGTGTTGGGGGTGCACAGAAGTCCCTCTCGTTTGTTTGAGGGATCCCTTGCCTTAACGTTCCACGCAAGCAATATTTCCAAACTGTTGTTCTGGGGCAAGATGCTTTGTGCCTTTACAGCAGGGCTTCTGCACACGCGTAGTATGGACAAGTCAACCTGCCCAAAGGAAGGGGAGAGAAGCGGAAGGAGTCTGTCAAGGTCGGCTTTGTTAGAACAGAAGAGAAGGGCGTTTTGATTTTGTGATGAACTCATGGAGGTTAAGCAGCTTTTAACTGTTGGTTGGAATGATCTTTTAACATCCCACTCTTGATTTCATCAGGGACACAAAACATTTCTGTTCTGGAGGAATGCTGTCTGCTGACCGTTCATACTTGCTTGCAGTGTCTGCTTGCATTTTTCTACAAAGCCTTTGTGAAACAAAAAAAAAAGGGGGGGGGGAATTTTAATGGAGAGACGCCCGGTGCATGAATAATGTACCCTTCCTTTTGAAAACGGATAGAACGAATGTTTGTGGATGAAAATCCTCCACTGCTGCTGGGAGTTTGTGGGCGATTGATAGCAGAAGTTGTAGCTCCTGCAACAAACGGCCCCTTCAGAGCCTCCAGCACAAATCCGCTGTCGGTGGGAGGAGGCTGGAGCAGGAATTGTGTGGTCTCCTCTTCATTAACATCCCATCCTTGTGCGTGTGTGTGTGTGTGTGTGTGTGTGTGCACAGCAGGCGTGCCGACAGCTGCTGCAGAAGAGCAGAGATTTTGTGAGCTGGAGACCTCTGTGAGTGGGCGATCTCTTCTGTGCATGTCGAGGGGACTGTACTTCACCCTGCGTTACGTGGCTGCCCCAGCAAAGTGCCTTCCAGCACACAGAGCGAACACTACCAAAACCAGGCTGCGGTATTGCCTGGTGCCGTGATGGCAGGGTGTGTTGCAAATCACTCCACCTTTGCAGCAGAAAGCAGATGATTTCCAAGTCTGTCTGCTCTTCCCTGCATGGCCTGAGGCTTCGTGCCTGTGTTTGGGTTGCAGAAAAGCAGAACTCCGGCTCTTGCTGGGAGCTGCTCTGCCCCAGCCTGCCTGGGGCTCGGGACTGGGGCCATCGGGTGCTCCAGGCCGTGGTGGATCTTCTGACCTTGGCTGCGTCACATCAAAGTGACCGAGGTCTGCAGCCTCGTGGCACCTGTGTGGTCACCGCAAAGCCTCATGCTGCCATCCATCCATCTCCGGAGTTAAATCCCCGGATTTCACCGACGGCCCTAGCGGGTGCATCACCCCACGGGGTGCACTGAGCGGGACCCCGCGCCCCAGCAGCAGGAGGCTGCCGGCCTTGCTGCCCTCCTCACACAGCTCCCGGCCGTCCCCGCCTGTCCCCGTGCCGCCGGCGGCAGCGCACGGCTCTGCTGCTCCCTGAGATGGCTGCAGTCTGGATGCAGGCAGAAAGCCATTCGTTTCCCAGGGCAGACACTAAGCGCTGGCTGCTGGCTGCCTGTGCGTGGCGGTTGTTAATAAGAGCTCTGCTGGGGTGGAGCGGAGCTTGTCCCCGTGTGTATCCTGTGCCATTAGAAATACTGCAGTTATTTACTACATTTTTTCTGTTAATTGCCCTAAAAGCACGGGAGAGTCCTTCTCCAAGCTTATCGTACCGTACTTTTGCTGCTGTTTGTACCAAAATGCTTGAAAATTAGATCTTCATCTCTGTGTATTGCTGTGGCTCAGCGTTTGAACGCCCGCCTGGCTGAGGCAGACCAGCCTTTCCTCTGGAAATACCAACTGACCACCAGAAGGGTCTCACGTCATGGCTGATGGCCCGGTGTCCCCTGTCACCGTGCCAGCTGTCAGTGGAGCAGGAGGGGCTGCTGATGGGGAGCCGCGAGGGTTAACCACGGGGACAGAGTAATCCGATAAGAGCAGGATGACTTCATCTGATGGGAAGACCTGGAGTGACGCAGAAGGGAGAGAAGGTTTTGGGAGAGAGAGTGGAGAACAAGGGGAGCATGAGCAAGGCAAAGAACTCTCTCAGCTGCCTTGGGTTCTGCAGCCCCCGGCTGTGCTCGGTCTGCCCAAGAGGCTGCGGTCAGTGGTGCTGGGCATCAGCCTGCTCGCGGCACATTCAGCATCCCGCTCAATGCATCGTCGCGTTTTGCTTGGCCTTTCCTCTATGGCGTTGCTCTCACAAGCAAAGCACTTGCTCACTTGCTCAGCCTTATTAATGAGCTCCCCGGTTGCTCTCTGCCCCGGTAATGAGAGCAATAGCAGGATGAGGAATGGCGGTAAGCCCTGCTTCTTCAGCAGGAAGCGGTGGTGGAGCCGTACAGATCAGCCAGCGCCGTGCCTGCACTGTGAGTGCAGAGGGAGGGGGAAAGCCAGCTGGCATTTACAATATTTTTTTAAGCTTTCCCACCTCCGTGCCCTTTCTGCCCATCTCCAGCCCTGTGAGCGTAATGGCAGCTTCTTCTGAGCAGCTGCAAATGAAGATGCTTCCTTGAGCAGGCAGCTCTCATAACCTATGGAGGATATTCACCTTCGGCTTGGTGTGGTATGCACAGCTGACTTACACGAAAACATTCCTTCTGTGCTTTGGCAGAAATGTTTGGAAACTCTGTTGCAACTCTAAGGAGGACCACAAGGGATGGGGCTGCCTTCCAGCAGAGCTGGGACCATGGTGTGGTCCTGCTTGTGCCCACCTATAGCGTGCAGTGCAGCCAACGAGCAGGCTTGCTGTAACGCAAAGCATACACCATGGGAGAAAAAAAATAAAAAAGGAAAAAAAAGAAACAATTTGAGGTGCCAGAAGTCAATATGGACTTGGGAAGAATATTTGGATGCGGGTGATTTCACAGTGTGTATCACAGGAGTGCACTTTTTGTCACCGTTATCCTCCTCACCTCCGTGTCCTTCACAGCCACTGGGCATTTCCTACGTCTGCCAGCTTGGGACTCTTTGGGCTTCACTATAGTTACTCAGGAGATGTCTTAATGCATTAAACAGCATGCTTTAGGTGCAACCTCTAGCTCAAGAAGTCCCTAAAGCACTGGAAGCTGGGAAGTTTTCCAGGGAGGAATAACTAATTAAAGCCCTATATCCTTAGTTAAGCATTAACTAATATCCAGACACAGAATCTGCACTCAGCAGACCTTGAAGTGACTGAAAATGTGTTTTCTTTTGCACTGATGCTCGCCACTGTCACAGTATCAGTGTGGTGCTGGGCTGAGATTCTTCGAGGGTCCGCAGCACCCTACCATGGAGCTGTAACTGCTGAGTCTCGCTCCAGGCTGCAATTTGTGTAGCGCATCCCTGCCCTTCTGTCTTCATAGAAAAGATGGGAATGTGTTGGGGATTTTTAGTTAGAGCAGCATATGGCGGTGATGATGCTGAAGGGATCGCTCCTTGGTTTGGGTTTGCATTGCTTCCTCTGCCCTGGTCGGAAACCGTTCTCCTCTTCAGTGGAGAGCCCAGATGTGAGCAGTGTCTGGTCCTTACCCTTCCTTCCATCGCTGGGACTTTTCAACCCACCCCATCTGTCTCCAGCAGGGCACACCTCGGTCTGCTTGCTCGTGAGAGCCCTGCATGGCTACAAGCGCAGTCCTCAGAGGAAATCTGTGCAGAGACTGACCCTGAGATGGGATCTGGCCTGGGAGAAAAAGCCATTTAGACGTCTTGCAGAGGAGAGAACACCAATGGTGATCGAGCCAGAGGTGTTCCCGTGCCAGGGTCCCTTGGGATGACGGTGCACATCAGTCTGCCTTTCCCTGGGGAGGCAGAGAGGCTTGAAATGAAAGCGTTGCAATGTTTGTTGTGGTTCATTTAGAGTCAGAGGCACTGGCGTGACCTTTGGTGCAATGCAAAGGGCTCTGAAGGGCGAGCGGGTGCAGTGCCTGTCGTGGAGCGAGAGGTTAAGCACTGCACATCCAGGGGAGCAAACACTGCTCAGGTCTGTGATTAAGAAATCGTTCTGCAGCATGCTGCTTGTGGCAGTGAAACACACTGTGCTTGCTTTTCGCCAGAATTCGGGGAAATCTGAGTTCTCCTGCCAGGTCTGCTCCCCCCACTTGCTGGAAGCGCAGGCATTTCCCAGCGCACTCCGATCCCACGCACCCCAAAAAGCACCCAGCGGGGAGGATAAGCAGGTGGTAAACCGCCCATTTCTTTCTTCATTTCCACTGGAAATTATCTGGCCAACAGATAGGCAAGTTTGGGGTGGAAATGAGTTATTTTTGCAGGGGACTGGAGCATTGCAGCAGCATCTGGAGGGTGGCACTGCTCCTGGGCACTGCCCGTGCTCTTCCCAGCCAGCGCTGCTCACCCTGGGGCCCGCTTTGTGCATCGGAGATGAAAGTACCGGTTTCATTTCCCAGATGCTAAGTGAGTTTATATCATCTGGCTGAGACCAGATGATCCATCAAGCTGTTTGTTGCAGGCCAGCAGGTTGTTCGCGGGCTGGCATGGCTCCGGAGAGCACGGTGCTGCCTTGCTTTCGGCACAGGAGCAGTTTGCTGGGCCAAGGCGCGAGCCCCGGCTCAGCAACCACGCGTGGGCGAGGGATGCTGTGCCGCTTCACATGCCAAACCGGTGCCTTGGCGTCGGGCGGAGGAGTCCAAACAAAGCTTCATCCCTGCTCCTGCGCTGTGGGTGGTTATAGCGTGAGCACGTTTGTGCTTTGCAGCATCAAGACATTTGGACTTATGAGATTTAGGGCAGATGAGTCGGTGACAGAACAGGCCAAGTCCCAACACTGCATGTCCAAAAATGCCTTTTTGGCAGCTGATGAGGAGGCACAGAAAGCGCTTCTGCTTGCAGAGGTCCAATAGCCAAGCGATAGGAGCACAGCATCCTCGCTCTGTCAGAAAGTACCGTGGCTGCCTTGGGGCTCTTTCAGGACCTCAGGACACAGGTATGCCAACAGATTCTTAGGGGCTGAGCCTGGGCATGAACTTGCAAACTTTCAGCAAAATCTGGGGAAAATAAAATGTGGGCAGTACTCAGATCGGGACAGCTGGAGTCACCAGCTGCAGCAGAGAGAGGTTTTGTGCCATGTGAGGTCCGCTGAGCATCTGTCCAACCTGAGAACATTGGCTCTAGGCTTGGGACTAATTCAAATTGGTGTAGTTTGACTTGGAAATAGGGAATTTACCTTGGCGACCAAGAGATCACTTCTATAGGCAACACCCGTTTGCTTATGGACGACAAGTGCCTCTTCAGAGGAGTTTCTCCTGCCTGAAATAACTCCTGGCAGGGACATTTGCAAGAAAGCAACAGCCAGCATTGATTTTGGCTGGGACTCGGGTTCACGTGTCCCACACCAGCTGCACACTGCCGTGCGGGACCGTCAGACTCATGCCCTGCTGTGGGGCTCGGTGCCCTTCGGTCGGCATCTCCCGGCGTTCGGGTGCTTCCCCGCGCAGCGTTCAGGGTCGGTTGTTTACAGAGCACAGGACATGCAAATGCACGGTGATTATTCCTGCAACCGCTCACCGGATTCAAACGAGACGCACAGCAAATAAGGATTTCCATTGATTCAAATTTTTTTTGCTGGCGCAAGAGGTTGTCCCCGATGGCTGCGTAGTCACAGCCATGCTGCGGCTGCTCCCCCAGCACCGGCGCTGCTGCCAGCCCCTGCTCACCTTGCTCAGCCAAAGAGGCAGCGTTAGCAAAGACCAAATTTTGCAGCTTGTTGGAGTTACACTGGGAATCATGCACACATACTGAAATGCCAGCCGGGTGCGTGTTACAGGGCAAAAAGCAGTGTTGGAAGGGGCTTAAGATTTTCCATTCAATCACTGTAAAATGAGCCCTCACCCTGTGTGTTGCCCTCTGCAAGCCTACTGGGATGCTCCAGAATTTAAACAATTAATCCAAACAGTGGAGCACCGCTTGTTTTTTCCACTGATGAATACTGATTCTGACAAATGCTTGAATTGCCTTCACTGTTCCCTGCTTGAACAAATGAACTGACAGCCAGAAGTACTAGAAAATATCCTAAAGGAGAAAAAATCTTCCCAGGCAGCAAGAGTGGAATGAGGTGATTTACAGCAACAGGGCTTTCCTGCCTGCTTGCTCGCTCTCCTGAGCTTGCTCACGCTGCTCAAGCTGTGCCACAGCCTAAAAGCTTCAGGTAGTCACGAGCATGACCTGTTACTTACAACCTGGGTTCCCAGCCACCCTCCTCCTCCTCCTTCCTCCCCCTGCACTAAGGAATAATTCAGTTTTCCTCCCCCAGAGGGAACATCTGTAGGCGATAATTGGCTTGAAGGGAGCTGGAGCTGTGCTCTGGTCCCTTCCTTTTTCCTCCTAGGAAGACTAAGGAGGGCAAGCAGGGGTATGGTGGGACAAGGACCAGCAGCCCCACTGGTGTCCCTGCACACCCTCGGTGGCACCTCGCTCCCCAAATGTATTTTCTAATTCCGTGCTGATTAGTAAAGGCCTTCAGCCGTTAAAAGTGTGGTTTTTGTTTTTTAATAATTAGTCCTCCACTTCCTCTGTGTCTGGGGAGAGTGGAAATTAGATTTGCTTTCGGCACATCGCAGTGATTGTTTAAATCTCTCCTCAAAAACTCGGGAAAGCAACTCGTAGAAATTGTTATTAAATGAGGAACTGGCTGGCGAGATAATTAATCCCCCCCACGCACACTTCCTCCAGCCTTGGAAGTCCTCCAGGCACCCCGTGATCGCTTGTCTTGTCCAAACCAGCCGCTGCCTTATTCCTTTTTCAGCCGGCCACCTTGCAAGAAATTGCCTGGTGTGGCTGGCTCCCGGGCAGCCCCAGGCTACATTTCCCAATTAGGAGAATCGAGCTTTATGATGAAGCTTTGATAGAGCATGGGGTTGTTTTTTAAGCCCTTTCACGTCGTGCGTCATTGGCAGTGGTAAATGAAGGTGCTCAGTGAGCTCATGCATCACATGGAGCCGGGGCTCGGGGCTCCCGCTTCTGCTCAGCTTTTTGGTTTTGTTGCTGCTCTCTTTGTGTGAAAATAGTGCTTTAAAATTGGGATGCCAATGCTGGGTTGATAAGAGCGCTGGAAGCGCTGCCGTCCCCTGGGAGCCTGGCCCTGAGGTCCCAGCTCGCCCTGCAGTGACACAGACACGTGTGGTACTCGTCCCTTTCAAGTCGAACATTTCATAGGTAGACAGGGCGTGTTCCCTTGGGTCAACGGGCAAAAAGGTGGAGAAAAATGGAAAAAAAGGTGTCCTCTGCCATGGGCCCAGCTGGGGTGGCCAAGCATCCCGGCAGCGCTCAGCCCAGTGCAGACGGAGCTTCCGCATCCCAGAAAGGGGCTGGTCAGCACCTCCGTCAGCAGGGAAGCCGAAGTGCAGAGCTCAGATCCTAACCAGGCATCCAGGTAGCAGGTTTGGCTTTCGCAAATCTTGCCAACACATGGCAGCCTGTGTTTTGACACATCCCTGAGAAATGGCGCATCCAGTCCCAAAACTGGTTTCTTTCTTGTCTAGCAAGGAGACCAGGGTAGTGCTGTGCTTCTCCAGGTGTTTCACCCTCCCCTCCTCCAGGGCTAGCACTGGACTGGGTTTTTTTGGGAGGAAGCTGTCCTCATATGCTGGCCTCCTGGCTTGCTCAGTCTCTCGTGAAGGTCACGTCTCATCTTGCTGCCACGGGATGAGGATTTTTCCTCAGCAGCATCTTGGCTAAAAGAAAAATGCCTACCTGGAGCGAGTCCCCTCCTGCAGTCCCTGCTTTAATGAGCTTTTGGGTCATTTTGGCCACTGGTTGTTAACAAGTGGCTCATCACCCTGAAGGTGATGAGGCTGCAACTTGGAAAAAAATACATGCATGTGCTCACACAATATGGACGAGCTACCTTGGGAAGATATATGCTGATCTCTTCAGCATCGCTTGTTCTCTGACAGCCAGCTCAGAGCACAGCAGCATGAAATGTCATCACTGATGGGTACAGAAAACAGAAAAAAGGGCAAAATGTTTGCAATTAGAAAGCTGAATGGGAGAGGGCAATTCGCTTGTAGTTTTATTCGTTATTTTTTCCTAAAGCACTCTGCAACGCAGCATTTGATACAGCCGATAAGAGGGCCTGTCTCGTGTCAGAAAAGCAAGCAGGTTAAACAGCCAGCTAGGGAAAATTCGGGGAAGGTTTTTGTGGTTTTCCTGCTTGTCCGGCAGAATGTGCAGCACGGAAGAGACTGCGGGAGCTGGGCAAGCACTGCTGGTTTGCTATACAGAGCAGCAGATCAAGTTACCTCTGTTACGCCTGGCTGAAAAGGAAGTCTTGGCAGCCCACGTCACCTCTGATATTAGCTCTGTTTTCATCTTTTTAGGGGGGATGAAGGCTGAAATCCCCACCATTAGCGGGGCAATAATCTGCCAAAAGAAATGGAGCACCTCTGGAAGAGCATGTTTTCTTTGGGCGGTTCAATATGCTCATCGTTGCCCGTTTCCTTTCATTTGGCTTTGCGTCCCCAGAAATGGCAGCGGCTGCTCCCTGCTGACCCTGGGCTCGCGGAAAGGCTCTGTTAAAGGGGAGCACCGAGGGCAAACACTGGCTGAGGAGCATTCACCTTGGCTTTCTCTATTTATTTGCCTCCTCTTTGCTTGGCAGCTGGTTACTCCTGCGATGGAGCCCTTCTTGCTGTGTAGATCCTGCTAACAGAACTGCCTGGGTGCCCTCAGCTCCCTCGCCTTGCCCTGGAGAAGACGTCTGCCCAAGGCAGCCCCAGCAAGGAGCGGAGCCCTGGGGGGGCCGGGCTGGCGGCCACCTCTCGCGCTCTGGCTCTCATCAGAGCAGCACTGGCAATGGGGGACCCCTGCCTGCCTAAACTCTGCCAAATGTGATCT
This sequence comes from Chauna torquata, assembly GCA_013399475.1. Lineage (NCBI taxonomy): Eukaryota > Metazoa > Chordata > Aves > Anseriformes > Anhimidae > Chauna > Chauna torquata. The sequence continues at coordinate 86,110 of VXAL01009881.1, forward strand.
GTGCTCCGATAAAATAAACAGTTTAGGGAAAGCGAAGCCCCAGGCGCACACTTTGGCAGCTGATCGCTCCCTAATTGCAGGAAGAGCAGTTGGGAGAGGGTTTTTTTCAATTCCTTGGGCTGGTTTCTGATGAGAAACTGGGCTGGAGGAGCAGAGCTGAAGCTTCTCTCCCTCCCCAGCCCCAAACAACGATCCCGTTTTCCTTCCCTTCGCACTGACGGAATGTAACCCATGTCAAGGAACAGGAAGCACAAATAGGCTCTGCGACGGGTGAGCCTCCAACCTTCAGTGAAATCCTTTTTGGTTTCATACGTGCCGCTCTCTGCAAGCTTTTCCTGAGCTTTTTGCATTGTTCGACACCCCAAGGAACAGGTTGGAGGTCTACGAGAGGACCTCGGTGAGCAGAAGCGGGCGCAGGTGCTGCTGTAACCCGGAGTCCCGTGGCGTGGAGCTGATGCCCCCCGTGCCCTGCGTGATCGTGTGCCTTTCCCAGGCGGGAAGGGATGACGATAACTAACGCCAGCCCCCTCCATCCACATGCGGACACGACCTCCACCCACCCCCGGCCTCCCATCCCACCCCATCCCAGCCCCTGCCTTTCTCCCACACTCTCTCAGCCTCTCTGGTCCTTTCCTTTTTCCCCCTCTTCCTTTCAACTCACTGTTTTGGAGCTGTTTTAAATATATTGGCAGCAAATAGCGTGCTTTTATGAGCAATTTGCTAACGATTTCTCTTCTTGTGGCCTCTTTCCTTTGGATGCTGAGGACTAAAGCCTTCCTTCTCCGTAGTGGGGAGCCACTCATGTAAATCCCATAGGGACTTGGGTATTTTTAATATACTTAATCATAAAAGTCCCTTTCCAAGAGTCTTTTCAGCTTTTTTTTTTTCTGTGCTAGAATTTAAAGAAAATATTCCTATTTTTTGTTTTAATGTAAACTTGAACAAATTCTTATTCTAGTCAAATTCTATTCCAGGAGGTCATTTACAGAAGCAACAATCCCAACATGTTGTTTTCTTTTAAATTCTTGATTGTTTTTCTGTTGGCAGTAGTGCAAATTGCCTTTCCTGCAAATGCATGTTATTAATGGGGCGTCAGCTGCAGTTTCTTATTACGCTGGAGTAGAGTTCACTGGAAATATTCCAGCGCAGTTTCTCTATAGGAAAATGCAGGTTCATTGAGTGCAAAATGTATCATAGGAAGGAGGTTATAAATACATTTCATTTGGGGGAGAATGAGGGAAGAAATATGGAGTACTCCAACAGCGAGATATTTACATTTTTCTGTGAGAAGTTAAACAGGGCTATAATTATAGCAAAGCATTTGATGGATGCCAAACACTTATTTTTAGAATTTTGTTTAGCAGGAAATTAAAAACAAGTTGGGAAAAGTCCCTCTTCATGTAACACATAAATGGTGGTTCTCGCAAAGAGTAAAAGACCGTCGCTTTCCAAAACACTTGAATCCAGTCTCCTCAGCTCTGGACCGTGACGAGGAGCTGGCTGTGTGACATGCAAATGAAAGCCATTCTTCTGCTTAATTATCCCTGCTGGAGATATTTATCAAGTTGCTTCTTCGGCTAACGGCACTTCGTTTTCTGAGAACCTCATTGCTTTTAGAGGTTTAATTGGGTTCTTTTGCTAAATACCACGGCGATGCGGTGACACTGGCGCAGCAGTGATCTCGCAGCTGTAGGCTGCTCAGAGCGGCAGGGGAGAGCAGTTTTCTGATGGCAGCTTGGCCATGGGAAGGAGTGGGTGCTTTTTTGGTCCATCCCAGACTTACAGTTGGTTTAGCCTTGCCACCTGCTCTAGAGGTTGCTGCAGTAGAACCCCAGCAGTGGCTGTAGGTCACCAAATATCCCCCAAATGCAGCTGCTTCTCCTGCAGCCTGCGCATGAGCCCCAGGAGTTTGACTCAGTTGGGTTTTCCTTGGGTTCCCAAGTAATGGAGCTGTGATTTCTGCTTGGCCGATGTTAGTGGGTCAAATTTATGTGGTTTGGACTGAAAAACAAAAACATTGTGTGTTTTTTCCCCTTTTAAATTTCAGTAACTTATTCAATGTGTCCGGTTCCTTTCTGTATGCCGATAATTTCATTCTCAGCTTCCAAAATTAAGGCAGTCTTCATACTTCCAGCAGCCTGTGTGCCCGTGAAAGACAGTGCAGGAGCCAGTCCCTGCCTGCTCAAGGAGCCACCTGACCTTCCTTCCCCCATTCATCTCCCTCCTGCTCTGTGCTAGCACATGATTGAGACCCATCAGCCTTAGAGAGGGACCAAATAACACATTGCCAAAATTGTAATGCAAAGAATTTTTCTCTGTTATTTCCCTTCCTCAGAAACATGCTCTAGGGCGGAATTAGAGGCATCTAGGGAGATGTTAGTTGCATTAATCTACCCAGCCCCAAACAAAGACTGTTCTCTGCTTCTTCTGTTCTCTGCATCTGAGCACTCTTTCTCCCCAGAGAGACTCTGCACCCAAAATATCAGATTCCTTCCTCCACTCGCACATTATTTTGAATATTAGGATGCTGAAGTCCATTTAGAGCCAGAGCTGGGTCTTCCGAATCCAAATAGTCCACGTGAAATACCCAACAGAAGAGCCAGGGGCTGTGCCACGAGTAGGACATCCGATGGCACTGTCACCAGGGATGACAGGCAGTGTCCCATGTCCCCCGCCAGCTGGGAAGGCATCAGCGAGGCGCGGTCTGCGGGCTGTGTCCCTCCCGATCTGTCTGGGGTGGTGTGCTGGCCTTTAGACACCAAGGGCTGGGTGACACTGCTCTCTAGTGGATGGCTCTTCAGCGAGCTGGTCGAGATGCAGGAGCTGAGGCCGATGGAAAGGGTCAGAGCTCATCTGTGGATAAAAACGACTTTTTCTTGTTATTTGTACCATGAGCTTTTAGAATGTATTATGTCCATGGAGATGATGCGCAGGTACAGAGCCATGTCCACCTTCAGTAATGAAATGTAAATCAAAGATGCTCGACTTAGCTAACCACGATGGGAAGGATTTATTGATCAAGACCTTTCTGATACCTGCAGTCCTTCCACTAACACACCAGAGCCAAAGCTGAGACCCATGTTGGCTCTTCCAGCGGGGTCCTGGTGCAGGGGATGCTCTTGGGTGCACAAAAATGACTTTTCCCATCAAATACCCCATGCACTTAGCAAGCTTTGAGCCTGGAATAGGAGAGAACAGGCCTGTGTAGCTTGGTGAGGAGCCAAAGAAAATTCCATGGGATTTGGAAAGGAAAGGCGAGTAAACAAAGAGCTATTCCTGGAGCAGCCCGTGCTCTTGGGCACGCAGAGGAGGTGAGCTGCAGGCATCACGCACGCAGTGGCCAGCTGCATGCAAAGCTGGGTGTCCTGCTCTAAGAGGAAATTTTAGAGAAAATTGTAGCATGGCCTCCAAACACGCTCTTAACTAGATGCTTAAAAAATGCTGAGCTGGAGCAGAGAAAAAGCCCAGTGTTTGGTCTTCAGCAACGACAACAGGAGTTACCACTGCAATGGGCTGTAGGGCTGCTGTGCGATGGCTTTCCTGCAGACCGCTCCCAGCAGCCAGAATTATTTTATCAATGCAAAAATTAATTCTGACGTCACACATCAGGGACAAAATTAGGAGCAAAGCCCACAGATGGAGAGCTGCAGGCTCGGTGGTCTGCCTTGCCTCTCCCCCACATCACACGGCGCTCGCTCGACGGCCGGTCTGTGATTCTGATAGCAGGGGAAGGATGTTAACGATGGGGATGGCGACACTTTGTGATGTGAAAACTGCAAACCGCAGCAAAACCGTGAACATTCTTGGAGCAAGAAGAGACCAGAATAACTAATCCCCACTGGTACTTTCCCTCTTAACAGTAAAGACTTAGGAATTTCTTATGTGTTTATTGGTAAGCTCTGAAGGAGTTTTAAAGTTGCATATTTTTATATTTACATTTTTAAAATCCTCTTTACTCCAAATCTCTTTAAGGCGAGAAGTGAAATCTTTCCAGGCTATTCATTTGAAAGGGCTGTGAAAAACCAGACTTTAAACTGCACTGTTAATAATCCCCTAACCTTTTCTGTGGCAGTAAAGAAGGAGCTAAAGCAGCCGTTGACTCGTCGCAGCACACACGTGTGCTGAAGCGTTGAGGAAAGCTGACGGACGTTGGCAGCGGAGGGTGAGCGTGAGCTGTGGTGGGCCAGCGTAGGAACTGAGCGGCTTTGACTTTTGGATGTAAACCCAGCCAATTTTTTTATTTTTATTTTTTTTAACATCCTAACATGACTGTTGACGTTACCAGCCACAGCAGTGCCGTGTCGGCTTCAGACCTCCCACAAAGCCCTTGATCTGGGTTACATCCGAGCTGGAGCTGGGAGCGCCGTTTGTTCTGTGCGCGCTTCTCCCATCCATCCGCTGGGAGCTCTGGCTCCCGGGTCAGCGGGTGTCCCGCGGCTCATGCACGAAGAGACGGAGACCCAGTGGTCTATGCTCATCTTCTCTGTTTTACTCACTGCTATGAGCTCAAGACTTACCAGTGATACCACCACAACTTCAGGACAAGTCTTTTATTCAAAGGCTTTACTTCTTTTAACCAAAAAATGAGTTGTTGACAGTGCTGGCATCCTTCCCATGCCAACAAAGTTTCTATAGTCACAGAAATAGCTTGACACCTATTCTGTAAAGCCTGAAAAAAAAAATCCATCCATGGGTCATAGATTCCCCACGTGGGCACTGGTATTTGTGTAGTGAGCTATTCCTGTGTTGCAGCTTTGGATGTTTGACCAACTTGATCTTAAAAGAATTATAAGGAAAAAGTGGGAAAAGGTAAATGCCCAAAATATGAAGCATATTTTTCAAAGCTGATATTGTCCTGTGTTCGATAATTTTTGCTGGCTTTTCTGTAAACAGTTTTCTCACCAGTGACATCATATACATTTCTTACTGTAGTTCTTCACTCTCTGGGGCTGCCTCTTCTTATTTCTTGATTCCTTTACCCTCCAAAGAAGCGGCTCAATAGTACAATCACACTCTATTGTAGGGCACGTCAGCATCTCATGCCACTAGTTGTACAGTGCTTTAGGGAAATGTCATGAATTTAAACCAAGAGAAAAGCCCCTTCTTCTAATTCTCTTTGATCTAAACATCAGCATTCTTGTTCATGGGAACATTTTGTGAGCTGATCCGATGCTGCATGCAAAACAGCTTTCAGTTCTGCAGGAGAGGGTAGAAATCAGCACCTTGGTTTGCATCGGGCAGCTTCAAATCCCAGCAGCATATCTGCCAAAGTGTTAGCAGGGATTTAGGGCATGGTCTTATGCCCAACCCTATCACTACAGTGGTCAAAACCCCATATACTGTTTCCAGATGGGAAGAACTCTGTCTTTCCCTGTGGAATAGCCTCGTAAAGCGTGAGGATGAAACCACATGGGTGTAAGTAAGTGATCCTGTACCATAGCTCACCAGGATTCGTCTAATGGTAAGATCTTCCTATAGAGATTTGGGGTCATTCTGTGGTAAACGTTATGGCAGGGACAAAAGTGTTTACAGCTGTTTGTTACCATAATATCCTACTCATTGCCGTGAGACAGTTCACAATACCCACAGAGCCATTTTCATTAACTCACGTTTGGGCTTGGTTTGCTTGTTTCCCGAGGGACAGACCGAGTGCAGGCGGCTGCAAAGCAGCAAGCGATTCCCCGGCGCAGGGACAGGGTTGCCCTGCTGACTGGGGAGATTTCCTCTGTGGTTAATACAGGCTGCAGATCTCCAGGGTGAAAAGGCTATTTGTGCAAGGTAATCAATCGGTTTCGGTAGCTATCAGCCAAATCCCTTTCAAGAGAAACAGATCCTTAGGGAGAAATTGTCTTTTACTTGCTGGCAGGAACTGTACGCATACACCAAGGGGAAAAAAAAAAAAAAAAAATGCAAAGCAAGACTGGATGCAGCTCAAAACAAAAAAGAGCTGCCCTGAAGTTATCGCCACTCCCCCTTTGTTATATTCTTGGGTTTGCTAAATTAAAAACAGAGTCAAAGGCCCACATGAAGTCACCTGAAGGTAGGCAGCATCGCTCCACACAGGGACAAAGCAAGGATCAACCCCTGAATGCTGATTTTAGCCATGCTTTTAAATGGTTATCACTTATTCAAGGGGATATTATGGGCTTTATTTGACGCAAGATCCCAGTGTAACGAGCTTTGGGCTGCCAGACTGCAAGACAAGAGTAGTTTGGCTTTTTCAGCTTAGATGGGAAGAAGTGGCTGCCAATATACGAACACATTTTTTTTTCTTTTTATATGAAATGTATTATTTCATCAGTTTCATTCCCACTGTAGCCAAAAAAAAATGCAGAGAGAATCTCATCAAATTAAATGTCTTTCTGCCTACATACAGGTTAAATGGGACCTTGTGAAGGGATAAATATAGATCTCGCTAAATGACTGCGGAGGTGTTTGTCTGAGGTTTCGGCTAACCAACCCAGCAAACCACGGCCTGTCACTAACAGAAGTGCCACGCGGCGGCACAACGCGTCCCCAAGGCACAGGAGGGGCTGGTGGGTCCATATGTGCAGAGCCCCAGGACGTTACTGACGTGCTCGCTGGAGCTTGGCACCGGATCATTTAGTAACAGCTTCTGCACTGCGTGATCTGTTTTGCCATAAGGAAAAAAAAAATCCATTAAAGGTTTTACATTAAACAAGGGAAAACATCAGTGCTTTGTAACTGGTTTAAAAAGCCCTCTCACTCTCCTGGGTGCTGTGCTCCGGCTGTGATCCCCCCCTGGGGTAAGGCACCGCTCCCAGAGCTTCCAGAGCTATTTTCTCCCACAAACACTGGGATATTTTCTCGTGTTCGATAAGCTTTAAGACTGACCTAACACTATTAAAATGAGGCCCCAACTCTTTGGATGAAAGAAGCTTACACTCAGCCTGGCAGTTTTGATTTCAAACACATCCTTATGGAAGAGCAGCACAGGCTCCCACCTCACATGACGGGGCTCTGGATCAATTCATTGACATAATTTTCTCTGGATGGTGTTGGGCTGGGGCAGCTATTTGCCTAAAGCTGCCGCTGCATGAAAAACAAAGCACAAATGCTGCGGCAGCTCCGTGCCCACTTTCCAAGCCCTGACCCTTCCTTCAGTCCCGCGCCCCAGCCCAGCTCGCAGCCGGGGGGAAATTCCCGACATCCCGACATCTCCAAAACGCTCCGTTTTAAAGCAATGTTGGGGTGTAGCAGATATATCCTCGTTTTGCCGCATCTTGCGGCTGAGAGGAGCCCAGATGGGAAAGTTCTGCTTGCACTCTTGCACCAAAATTATTAATAATAATAACAACAATAAAGATTAAAACTATAGAAATTGTCTGGCCAGCCTTTTTCTCAGCAGCCTGCGTGAGTAATCTTTCCCAGGGCAAACCAGCAGCTGAAATGTGCAGATAATGATAAACGGTAAGAGCAGCTCTCGTTAGACTTTCCCCCGCCCCAGCCCGAATCCCCGCTGCGCCCTCGCCCCCAGCAGAGGCGTACAATAAACCACAGGCTCATGCTTAATGATCCAAGATTTGTTAAAGGAAAAAAAAAAAAAGTTTCCAATCAGCTTTGCCTGCCTGTGAGCGAGCCTCAACTGACAGTTCAGAGCCTGCCAAGAGTGATTAGGGGCTGGGGCTTCTGTTTATGGGAAAGCAGAGCCCACTCAGCGCGCAAAAAAGATGCTCAGCGTGGGGTGGCTCATCCGTCAGGCTGGGCTGGGTTCTGCTCCTCACACCACTGCTCTCGCTAGGATGCCCGAAGCAATGCAGAGACCTGCAACCATCTGTGCTCATGGTTTCCACTGGCTTGCCTGAGCCCATGTAGGGATGCTGGGTGTTAAAGCAAAAATCCTGCTCTGCTGGGTAGGACCTGGCAGGAGCAGAGCTCTGTGCTGGGGCTTCAGTTTGTGTCAGCTCAAGCTGGTCCCATGAAGCCTGAGGACCCGCTTGGATTTTGTCTGAGCTGGCGAAGCAAAACCACATATTAAATATATAAGACACAAAACCCCAGCACGTCAGCGCTCTGGTTTCCTTGCTCCTGATGCCACTTGCAGAAGCAAATGGCATTCCCTGTGCTTCCAGCTGTTTTGGTTTCTCTTATTTGGATCTTGCCCCTTCTGAGCTCATCCATCACCTCGGCATCCTAGCTAACCGTGCAGGATAAGTCCCTTTTCTCCTGGTTTCTGTTCTTGAGATGCCGTTATGGATAGTTCCTTCCCCACTGCCGATGGACAAGATGTTTCTCATGCTCAGCCCTGTAGGTAGGACCGCGTGGCAGAGTGATGCAGGTGATGGTTCTGCAGCGCACCACAGATTTCTCCATTCCCCCAGTCTCCCACGGCTTCCTGTCGAGGTCCACTGAGCTTGTGGTGAAGTGATGAGACGCTGCAGGACATGCAGCCTGACGGCTCCTGCTCCAGCCCTGGCACAAGCGTGGGTATGGTGGCACGTAGCAGAGGAGCCTGAAGAGCTAGAGACAGCAGAAAACATTTCACAGGGGAAGAAGCAAATATTTTGGAAGATTGCCCACAATGAATTAATTTAAACACCTCATTTGACAAACTCTGGCGTATGTTCAACACCTTCCAGGCCTGATTTCTACAGGGGAAAAAAAAAAAAAAAATCATTTTTCTACATTCCTTTTATTGCTTTGTAAAGGTTTCAGACTGGAGTCGGTCTGCTTGCTCACGCTGAGCTGAACTCCAGCTTCAAAAGCAGAATTTTGGGATGACCCTTCCTGGTGGAAATGACATTGTTTCAGCAGCGAGCCTGGGCTTTTCTTATTTCTAGATTGCAGGAGCTGGTGACAGTCAAAGATGCTGGCTGGCACCTCTCGCAGACACTGCGCTGCTCCGGGATGCTCAGCCTGTGCTGCCTCGCGCTCCCTGTTGCGTAGCCAAAGGGTTTCCCTATGCCAGGGCTGCAGGCAGGAATAGGGATCAAAATTACCCTCAGTCTCCTGCGTACTTGGAATTAGGTTATTAAGAAATCAAACACTTGTCTTAATGATGGCTTAAAAAAAAAAAATTGGCTGACTGCTGCACAACCCCACGTTTTGAGGATGGGAAATTAATTTGTGCAGCTGCCATTTGGGTTAGTGCCACCCATGTGTTTCTCGGGAAGACTCGCCGTGTTCCCGGGATGCCTCCCATGTCCCGCCTAGTCTCTCTGCTCATGCATACAGAGAGGCTGAGCAGTTTCTGGGGCATGAACAGAGGGAAAATTTGATGTCCTTAAGGAGACCTTAACATTTCACAGTCTGGTTTAGGTGAAATTCAGTCATTTTGCTTGCAGCACAGCAGGCAGGTGCCTTTGTATTAGAGCAGAAGGCTTGCACTGGTCCATGTGAGCCCGTAAAGGGATCAGGGACCCACAAATGAAAAAGAAATTTAATTCATTCCCATGGGGTGTTCCCCAAACACAAATGGTTTTCTGCTTTCCCTGGCCCTTCCCTTATACCTTCAGACACACCGGCTTGGAGCAAACGCTTTACCTGTACATCACAGCAGTTTCAGCCTTCCTGTGGTTATTTAGGAAAGGTATTCTGGTAATGCTGATTTTGGAAAGTACCCCCCACACACAAATACACACACCTGTATTTTTGGGGACTGATTTCAACAGGGACTGCAGTGTCCAGCAAACCAAGTGGCCATGGCAAATGCTTCATACACCAGTGGTGAACGCAGGTATTGCTCAGCCAACAAAAAAGTGCTTTGGTGGTTATAAACAAAGCTTTGCTCAAGAGGAAGACCTTCATTTTCCCCACTCTGCCTCTATTCTGGCACTCCCCCGAAGCCTGGTGGGGGGCTCACAAGGTCTTGCAAGGCTGGATGTGCACTAAAGCTCAGCACAACTTACAGCCCCCGAGCTGTGTAACTTCTGGGGGCAAAGCCCCGCAGGTACCAGCTGCCTGCACACCCCCCCCAGGCCACGCACAGCCCGCGGCTGCGGTCGCACGTGGCAGGACGAGATGTAGAACACCTTCCCGTGCCGTGCCATACAAATGTCCAACGAGGTGTGCTGGCACCGGAGCAGATGCGATCGGAGTCGGCGAGCTTGCTCTGCAAAAGCAGCGTTAGTGCCGCTTCGCATTTGCAGCAGGAAAACCCAACGGGTGCAGACCAGAGCCATTGCCCAGCTCGGGATATAACGAAAGGCAAAACTTCCACAGGTGGCGGTTTTGGCGAGAGGCTCACGCGCGTGCCGCCGCAGCGGATGAGAAACGGGAGCTCTCCCCAAGCTGGCAGGCGCAATTAGCATGCATGGGGCTCTCCCCACCTCCTAATTCACTCAGAATAATTCATCCACACAGAGCCCTCAGCAGCGAGCCGCTGCCGACAGGTCCTGATTGTAGATGTGTTCTTTGATTCGCGCTGGAAGATAAATTGACCTGTGAAGCTCCAGTCGCGCTCAGGCTAATGAGTCTCTGTAGGGCCCTCGTGAGAATTCATGTGTTTATCGGAGGATTTCACCGCAGTGCTCATCTCCCTGGCAGCTGGGCTGAGCAGACATCCGAGGGCTAACGCACTGGCACTGCTATCGCACGTCGCCCGGCCCTGGCACCCAGCGCTGGAGGTGGCTGTCCTACATTTGCTGTCTAGGGCTAAACTCTTTCTGGCTCGGGGCCTCAGTTTCCCACTCATACAGCCAAGAGCACAAGGTCCTCCTGCTGAAAGAGCTTCATAACCACCGGTGCAAGAAGCGTTACACCAGCACCGGCACACGCTGCAGTTCCTGTCCGTCTAAGCAAGAGCTTCCTTACAGTTTTTGGCTTCCTGCACCATCAAAAGCAGCAGGAAAGTTAGTTTGTTCCAAGGTTTTGCAGAGGGCATGGAAAAGAAATACACACTCTTTCTGAATTATGGTTTTTGAATATGCGTTGCTTGTTTCTGACCATCTCCTACCTATAACCAGCCCTGAAATGTCCCTCAGCCCCCCGCAGCTGCACAGACACCCCTGGCCTCCAGAGAACGGGTGGTCACCCCCAGGTGAACAACTTACCTAAATAACGCTTCTGCTCCTGCGAGGGTGGCCAGGGAGCCCACCAAGCAGGGGTGTCCCCCACATTAACGCCCCTTTCCTTTTCTTCCCCGGCAGCCTGAAAGCCGTGCTGATGGGGAAGCCTCAGGACAACACGGTGGACTTGTCGGGCATCCCGCTGACGCTGAAGGACCTGGAGCGCATCACGTCGTACCTGCAGCACAGCTCGGAGCACATCGACACGGTGGAGCTGTGCTTCACCGAGCTGACGGACGAGATGCTGCTGCAGCTGCTGCCGGCGCTGTGCGTGCTGCCCCACCTCACCACCCTCTCTCTCAACGGCAACCGGCTCACCAAAGCCATCCTGCGGGACCTCACCGAAACCTTGAAGGACCCCAAGAAGTTCCCCAGCGTCACCTGGATTGACCTCGGCAACAACGTGGACATCTTCTCCTTGCCGCAACCCTTCTTGGTCAGCCTAAAGAGACGATGCCCGAAGCAAGGCAACTTGCCGACCATTCTGGAGTTCGGCGAGGGGCAGGTCAGCGATTTGGAGAGCCAAGACGGCCTGGCCGAGAGCCAGGAGGACCTGCAAGCCGACGACGGCGAGAAAACCGGAGCGGGCAAGACTGCCAGGGTATGCTTGCAGCAGACGGACAGGACGGTGGAGGCTGGGGTGCTGCCCAGCTCGGAGCAAGGAGCCGCGACGCCGCAGACGTGATGTTCGGCTCCGCGGTGGGCGCGTTGGGCAGGGGTGACGAACCCGAGACCTCCGCAGCGGAGGTCCTGGCAAAGGGCGGATGCGGGCGGTGGGATGCTCTGGGAGTCCAGCCTGCTGCCTTCCTCCCCTGCGATGAATGTCGGCGTTGTTCTCATCGATGAACACATAAACGGGATCGCGTTGAATACTCGTGTTTTATAAAAGCTGGCCAGGTATTTTTAAACATTAGTGCTGTGCTTTTTAACCTCTCAGAAATGCATCGCCGTGGTGGAGTAACACAAGGCCCTTAGAAGAGCACAAAATTGGAGACAGCCCCCACCCCACAGAGGACAGACACTGCAACAGAACTTCAATCCTTTCCGACACTGACTTCAGGAGCTGCTGATGAAGAGCATGCCTGGCGAGATAAACCAAAAGCCTGATGACACGCTAAGCAGGGGTGTTCCTGCTATCAGCGCGCCAGCCCCACGGGAGAGCTTTGCTGTCCTGGTGCTGGCGCAGAGCTCGATCCCAGCGCGCTGCGTGCCTGGATGCTGCTCTCTCCAGCCTTGCCGAAACTGGGCTGGCCCTGCTGCCATCCCAGTGTTTGTTCAGCTGTAAAATCCCGTTTCCCACCAGCTGTGCTGCTGTGATGACTCCAGGGCTTCCCGTGCGGTACCTGGAGCTTGCACCACAGCACTCGGTCCGTTTTGGGGAGCGAGCCACAATTCCGGACTTGGGGCTCGGCTCAGGCTCGTTGCTGACAGAAGAGGCCACAATACTGAAGGTTTATAAAAGAAAAAAAAAAACAAATCCTGGGGTTCTTCCCTCTATTACTGCCATTCAGGATGGGGTGGATGCAGCCAGCTGGAGATTCAAAGCCTCAGAAAGGCTTTTGGGTCACTTGGCTGTGTCCACCCGCACCCCGGACCAGAAGTGCTTTGTTTGTAAATTTTTTTTTTTAAGGGACATTGATTTTATTTTATTTTTTGGATGGAAAATGGATCACAACAGAGCATAAGCGTGGGAACATGCACTTTGGCTTCTGAAACAGAATTTCATTTGATCCTAAACCTGGGGGAGGGCAGGAAATTGGGAAATATTTCCCTCCCTTACATTTAAAGGACGAAACAGGATTCCCCTTGCTGAGAGGGAGCCTCTCTGTTTCTGTTCACAGCCCTTCCTCTGACCAGCCTTGCAGCATCATTTTCTGCCTCGGAGCAGTGTCCCTCTGGCTTTCCTTTTTGTGGGTGTAAGCAGACTTTTCAGTCGTTCCTTGGGCTCTCTTCATTTAACATCACTGCACTGGGAAGCTGCACGCCTTTTCCAGGGGGGTTCACGCTGTTAGCTGTTTCTCCTCCATATGCAAGTAGGTAACTTAGAAGAAACTCTGCTACTCGTTTTAAAACATTTGGCAAAGTTCACTATGATTTGCATGTATCCAAGCCTTTTTGTTCTTTGTTTCTTTTTTTTTTTAATGCTAACTCTTTCCAGCAGGCATGAAAAAACTTTGCAGCGAATGAATCATTCTGTTTGAAATAAAGGAGCTATCTGTAATCAAAATAAATGACAATGTTTAATAAAGAGGCGGCGTGGAGCTCTCCTCTGTGCAGCTGGCTGCCTAGCCCGCGCCGCAGCACGCCCGCGAGCGCAGGGCAGAGCGGTGCTGAGCACGGCAGCTCCGCTTTCTCCGGGCCTTAGCAAAGAGTCGCTGTAGCTGGCTAGAGGAATAAACAGCCCCGTTCATGGGCTGGATTTGGCAGGGTCCAGGGTACATTACAGAGGCAAGGGAGGTGAAGGAAATAAAGTCCGTCCTTATTTCACGCGTAGGAAACGAGTGAGAATTCTCTCGGTACCTCAATGCTCGTCACGCAGCTCCCTTCCCTCCTGTGCACTGCTCAGGCCCCCCCATCTGTTTGAATTATAAATCACAAGCTCCCTGCTGCAAATTTTTTATTTTCCGCTAAGTATTTGCACAGGAATCAGCCGCCCTGGGCCTCAGCATCCACCTGGACCCCCCAGCCCGACCGTGCGAATCCATAAACCAGAGCTGCTTTGCATTTAGAGAGCTGCATCTTTTATTTATACTGAGTATGCTGAATTCCCTCACTGACACAAAGCACCAAGCCCGTCACTCCAGCCACATTTCCCCTTCAGCTAAGCTTCTACATGCTGCAAAACACATCGGGAGATATTTTGCGTTTATCTCCAGGGCTGCTCTGCAAAGGACAAGCCTCCGGAGAGACCCCGCATCCCCCAGCCCGTGCACCACGCGAGCAAGCTCTGCTCTCCCGGCGTGGACAGGCTGCACCTGTGTCACTGTGTCCAGCGAGATTTAGCTCTTCTGTGACAGGGAAATAACAAGAAAGGGCCTTTTAGCAGTATATTCATGCATGCTGAAGCATGCATCACATCACTGACTGTCACAGGAAAAGAAAAATAATAGCTCTAAGAGACAGTGTTGTCGTAAAAACAACAGGGCTTTAGCTAGTCAGTCTCTTCCTTGCAGTGTGGATTAGGTCAATTAGCCATTTATTGCACTTCAGGATGATGCTGATCCTGTGGGCTCAGGGAAGAGAGATTTTTTTTAAGAACATAATATGAGATTGCTTCTGTTCCCAGCTATCAGCAGCAGAACAAGCTTGGAGCTTGCTCCATACATAATCAATGTTTCCTGTGCTACAGTAGGCTGCTTGTTCTGGCCAGAAGCTCTTAAATGGCCCTAGAATAAGGATTTGAGTACTGAAAATAATTGCTGCTAGATTATTAAAGCAGATTGAGGTCATTTGCCATCAAGGTGGGGAGGAAACATCTACCTTAAAATAAGAAGTCCATAAAAACTCCGCTCTCAGTTTGGTCGGTTATCTCCACCAGCACAACGCACCTCTGCCTGTGTGTGGAAGAAACTCATCTACGGGAAAAGATTTATGCCTTCAGCAACAAAAACATCATCGGAAATTGTCCTGTGCAGTCCCTCGGAAGAGCCCACTCCGAGGGGAACTGACACAGTAGGTGAGGAAGGAGAGGCACTAAAGGGCTGATGCCACTCGCTCCGGAGGGCTCGCTCCAGCTGGGCTGCGACGCAAGGGTTCGCATCAGTCCTGTTTGGTTTTTGAGGGTGATTTTTTCATTTAAAATGAGGGTTATGTTCCTGGGGGGGCTGGGACTGCTGGCAGGGTGAGCAGGCGTGAGGGCTGGAGAGGCAACAGCCACCCCTGGGCGTGGGAAAGAGGAGAAGCCACAGAAAGCAGCACTGGGAGCACCAAGGAGCTCAGAAACACTTCAGCCAAAAGCATTGCTGCTGCTCGTCAGTCGTTTGGAGAGGAGCAGAAGATGCCAAAAGCCCACCCAAAACTGCAGCGGAGGAAAGGAAAAAGGGGACCAAAGACGAAAACGAGGAAGGAAGCAGTGGCAGAGCGGGACAAAGCCGATGAAACCACACTGGGTTAGCTCACTGTGATTGATTTTGCATTTGGGCACCAATGTTTCAGCGCTTTCTCATGGTTCAGTGCAGCTCATTTCTGCACTGGAAGAGGAGGATGCTCCCAAGCTCATGCACAGATCACTCATGCCCTCAAACGAGCAAAGGCTCCCATATCCCATCAACTGGCAACGTGTTGCCTCTAGCTGCTATTGCCAAGGAAACTGATTGACCTCATTAGCAGTATTCATGTGATGATGCCTACAGGGAAGGGAAAAAAAACGAACCTAACTTCTCCAGTGCGATGCACCTACGTGGGCAACGCATGCAGCCTCTTCGGTGCGCAGATGTGGTCCTGCAAGCACGGCGAGCACGCAGGGATCCAGCCCTTCCCTGACTCTGGGGGCATCTGCGTGTTTGTGTGCCCGGGGGCCGCTTTCCGCCAGCAGCTTGTACGCAGCGAGAGGAGGCAATCCTTCCAGCTGCACCGAATGCCTTTAGCATTAAATTCAGCAGGATAAATGGGAAGGCAGAGCCGTCGCTCGCAGCTCCACGACAGCCTGCAACGATGCAGTTCTCACTGCTTCATAACAACAGATCCAATTTTCAAGAAACGTTCTCAGATGCTCAACAGTCACAAAAAAAAGAGCAGACGACGCGGCAATACCAGAACCTGCCCCACTCGCATGCCACGTTACTGGTTTGAAACAGGGCAGCAAAAACCCAAACCGTGCCCACTGCGAGGAGCAATGGGCAAGCACATGGAGCGGGGATTTTCTTCTCCCTTGAGCCAGCAAATGTGTTTTATTTGCATTTGCAAACTGGAATTTCCCTGATGCAGCCCCCCCCACCTTTGCCTTAGCAAAACCCAGCTTGTAATGTAATTATTTTCATTTCCTTCTAAGCTTTAAGAAAGAAATACGTATTTGCAGGGCTGCGGTGTGTGGAGGATTTTCTGCGTGCTCCCCAGGAATGCACAGCACCACAGGGAGAACTGGAATAGGGATTAAACTGGAGGAGGTGGTGGGTACGGGCTGTTTTCCCCTTACATCTGCGTTTTGTAGCCTCTGCTCTGTGAAGAAGCAGGTGCGTATATATTAATTGGAAAATGTGGTGGTTGGGGAGCATGAAGCACGTTTTTTCAGGGACTGAGGATTTCTACACAGGGCACACATCTATTGAGCAACCCGCAGAGCGGATGCTGCTGTTCCGTGGTGGTGATGCAACCAAAACGTTGAACCCGAGTGCCTGGTGCTGCCAGCAGAGGATCTACGTCAAAACCTCAATGGAGAACCCACTATCACTGGCGCTTCTCCTGAAATTCAGAAATGCTGGGCTGCCATTATCCTGAGCAGACCAGAAGACAGGGAGAGCCACCAGCCCTACGCAGGCTCCAGGGCTTCTCTTTCCAAACCCATCAGGCAGACCACACGCGGAGTCGGGACTCTTCCACCAGAGACTTCACTCAATAGCTGGGGAGTGATTTTAAAGCCTGTAGCCAGGCCATAACAAAACCTACATAAATACCATGGCTGTTGCAAAGAAAATCAGATCTTGCAAGAGTGCTTCAGCTGCACCTGGTTAAACAGAGAAGAAATGGGTAGGAGCAAAGGAGGATCTGCAGGATGCGGTTTTCCCAGTGAGAAAGTGCCTCTGGGGGGGTTACAATGCAGGACACAAGAAGGGAGAAGAGTGAGACCCAGGCAAATCCCACCCACAACGAGTGGGATGAAAAAACCATCTGCGTAACAACCCAGGAGGAGGTTAGGCTAAAGATTTCAGCTGCTATACCATGCTACCCCATGCCTGGTATTTTTCTCCTTATTAGTAGAAGAAAAAGTCCTGGCTAGGGGAATCTGTTGCATTATTTATTGGCAGCTCATGCTGGTGTGTTTAACGCTGGTCCCAGAGACAGTGCATAGTCTGCAGGAGCTCAGCTGATAGGAGAAAATGTACACAGCAGCAACTGGAGAAGCAAGTAAATATCACCCCTTAAGGGCTACCTGTTTTACATACAAAACGCTGAGCAAGCACAGCCAGAAACCAGAGGGGCTTTAGCCCTTGTTCAGGGAGCTCTGAATCAAAATTACACTGCAGTTCAGATGCGTGCAGTTCTTGCTGGAATCATTTGCCTTGGTGGAGCGATAAGGTTGATGTTGAAATACTTCAGGGCCCAGAAAAAAAATGCCTGATGGCAAATACTGAGCAGCAGTGATGACCTGCGAGCAGGGGTGGATGGATCAGGCCACCCTCCCCTTCCCAGCCCATCAATCATCTCCCACATTGCAGTGAGCAAACGGTCATCCTAGGTGTGGTTTCCCTTTTGCTACAACCACAATCTAAGAAGATGTATGGGGTTGTTACGATGCTTATGACAATGCTGCAGGTCTCAGCCAGGATCAGGGATCTCCTGCAGCAGATGCTTAGAAACGGCCCCTGCCCCAACACATTGCAACCTCTTTGGAAGGGACAATTCTGGGTCCGTGGGGGGCAAGCAGCATTCGCTTGCAGCCACGGCTGTTTCACAGCCGCGGAACGCAGTGCTTAGGTGGAAACCAGCAATTGCCTTTGGCAGACACTGGCCGTGGCGTGCTCTGCCAGTGCAAATGTAAATGGATCCGAAAGACATCAGGGCTGCGGTTGCTCTTCTTCCCTACACCAAGGCTTTGAAACCACCTTCTGATGTTCTAGGAAAAGGCATTCAACTCCTTACAGGAATCATCAGGAATACGACAGACACATCACTGAATTTCTCATTATTTCATGTCACTGAGCATCAGTAAAGCTGTCTCTGCTGGAAGTTATTTAATGTTTCTGCTTTGCAATAAATATAAACTGCTTTTGTTACTCATCCAAAGCCTCCTTCCGCAGGGTACCGCCTGCCCCCGGGGAGATGCCCCACGGTGACTCAAGCCAAAATTCAGGCTGCCAACAAACCCCAGCAGGTTCCTTGTCTTCTCCAATCTCAGCCCTGTGAAAGGGCAGCAAGGCAGCTCTGAGACAGGCAATAATCCGTAAAGGTCCTTCGGTGGGGCTGAACAGGTGCCAAAATGGCATCCGCTGGGACACGGCTTTTCTGGAAGTGGCAAACAAACCTGCTTAAACTGATTCTGGACAAATAATAAACGTTCATTACTGAGCTTCTACAACTTGTGCCTGCTCCCTAACTTCCTCCAGCTTCTGTTTTCATGATTTCCCCAGGGAGGGTACGAACCACATTCCGGACAATGAGCCCGGCCTGGCAGCTGGGCTGTGAACCTGGAGATTTTCCCACCCACACACCCCAGTGCCATCTTTCTTTATCTTATTTTTCATGCTATGCATGCTCCTACCGTACCTAATAAGGCTGGACCGCGGGGTGAAGCAGCTCTGCTTCCAGCAACGCGGCTGCGGTTCCAAAGAAAGCCTCAAATCGAGTTGAAATCAATTTGGGCTGGAGCTTGCCAAGGCCCAGAGCGACACGGCCACGCGCCAGGCTCCCGAGCAGCTCTGCTGCGAGTCAGAGAGAAAAAAGACACCACGCGGCTTTTGCCTTCCCTGTCTTTTGTGTCTGTTTCGGCTTGCCTTGGGAAGAAACAGAGTAGGTCTTCAGCCAGATTTTCCTTAAGAAACAAGTAGTTTTTGATTAAAACACAGTGAGGTTTGTTGACTATAACAGAGAAGGAAAAAGGCAGAACCTGCGTAAGTTAAAATTTTGTTCTGAGGGTAGGGGGGTGTTAGTCTGTTTTGTGAAAGGTCTCTAGGCTTTTTTTTTTTTTTTTAAACAAAATCAATGCTGTATTATCCATCTAGCATGGAGCTTAGAGCTGTACTTTTAACATACATAGTGGAAAGTAGGATTTCAGGATCTCTTACCCTGAGATACCCCTTCTTACCCGTCTGCCCCTTCCAGATCAGTGCCAGAGCGCTGACTACGGGACATATATCCCTCCTATGCAACTTATATAAATATTTCATTTCCAAACAGGTAAAATTGGAAAACTACTTCCAGTTAATAGTATTTGCAGAGAGTTTGGGTTGTATAAAAGCAAAGGACTAAGAATATGGGAGTAAATTTAATCCATGACCCAAGCTTTGCTCTGACTACTTAGAGGACAAAACACAAGGGCAGCTCAGCATCTTTCACCTCACACTCAAAGCTAATGTCCAAATGACTTCCTTCCATAAAACGCCTTCAAAGACCAGTTTTTCTAAGATGACAGGATTAATCATGGCTTATGGAAACATTTTGCAGATTTTGCTGTGCAACCCACGCACCCTGCGCTAGTGAGAGCGACGAGGAAAAGCCTGCGACGCGCTCGCAGCCCCGCGGCGTTAAGCTGGCAGATCAGCCTCCAGAGGCCACAGCCAGATGGAGCAGATCCATTCCCTGTGCCATTCGTTGCCTGCCCAGCAGAAAGCTGCTGCGTGATGGACAACCAGTTAATTTACAACAGATCACTCGTAGGAAGCTTTCTTACAGAGAAAGGCTTAGCAATTGGCCGGGAGGTCACAACTGCTCTTTTACTACCTTGCGAGACGGCCGAGCTGTAACCACAGCTGCTGCCCTCCTCTTCCAGATGTTGCATCACTAATGGCTCCAAGCAATATCATAAAAGAATAGCAAAAAAAAAGCAAAAAAAAGAAGAACTGAGCATCCAAAATATACGAACCGCTTTGAGCTGGCTGCTTGCTGGGAATACAGCGTGGGTGCTGCTTAGCTTATTTCTTTGAGCAGCCGTAAGCATTGAGCTGGTGGGGAAAGAAAGTATTTAATCCACTTTGCTGGTGCATTACCGTTAACAAATCGTTAGCGTAGAGTTTGTTTACCAGGACAAACTGCATGAACTTTGCTAACTGGAAAGGACTGGAGGGGCCTGGGATCCCAAGCTGGACAGGTATTTGGGAGCACAGTGCCAACTGTTTGCACGAAAACCACATAAGCCCATGACTCAATTACCCCTGTTCGATGGGGAATTGGAGATGCTTTGTTTCTAGGCCCTTTCGGCAGTTTGGAGCTTGCAGCTTCTATCTTCTTTTCTGTAAACATGCAGAGAAGACAGCTGCTCTACCTCTGGCTGAGTTTATGGTTTTACATAAAATCGAAAGCCTGGTTTAAGACAGTCAGAAAAGACATGATCTCTTCACCATCACCTTTCATTATTTGTGCAGATTTCTAAATCAATTTCCCAGGTTTTCTGCCTCATAATAGCTTATTGATTCTGTGGCTTCTGTGTAATCATTTATTCTTCTCTGCCTTTTTATTAATTCTGAGGAGAAAGCAAACCCATGGAGTTCATGTATCAGCCCCCAGGAAGGGCTGGCTAAGCTGCATCTGGCGGATTTAGCTCACCAACCGGTTGTCAGCACAGCTCTTCAGTAACCCTCTTGCACATTGCATCCCTCAGCGAGTTGTTAGTGGAAATCACAGCTAAAATTAGACCTCAGAGCATCTCACTACAGGCACGTCTGTCCTCCAGGTGTGAATACCTGTAATGGACATACAGGGACTCAGATGGGTTATACGCAATAGCACAAGACAAGTGAAGGGACGTTGGCTGTGACGAAGTTTGAAAACAAATTGTACTGATTTCACCTAGGATAGAGTTAATTTTCTTCAGAGTGGCTGGTATGCGCCCTGTTTTGGACTTAGGAGGGAAATAATGCTGATAACACACCGATGCTTTGGTTGTTGCAGAGCAGTGCTTGCACAGAGCCAAGGACTTTTTGGCTTCTCATAGCACCCTGCCAGCGAGGAGGCTGGGGTGCAGAAGAAGCTGGGAGGGGACACAGCCAGGACAGCTGACCCAGGCTGGCCAAAGGGACATTCCATACCACGTGGCATCACACGGGACAATAAAACCGGGAGGGTTGGCCAGGGGTGGGTGCCGCTGCTGGGGGACGAGCTGGGTATCGGTCAGCGGGTGGTGAGCAATTGCATCGTGCATCACTTGCTTTGTATATATTTGTTATTAGTATATCATTATTATTTTGCCTTTCTTTTCTGTCATATTAAACTGTCTTTATCTCAACCCATGAGCTTTTACTTTTTTTTTTTCTTTTTTTTTTTAACATTTCTCTCCCCCATCCCACTGGGTGGCAGGGGAGAGTGAGCAAACAGCTGTGTGGTGCTGAGCTGCCCACCAGATTAAACCACAACACAAACACAGGTGCATCAGCACGGGAATGAGCCTCCCTCTTCCTCTTTTGCAGCTGCCTCTTGTCCTGCCACTGCCTCCAGGCAAGACCTGCAATTTCAGCTTCTTACATAAATGAAACATAAGGCATCAGTAAAGAACCGGTCTTTGAGCACCTTGCACACCGTGCACACACTAACCTGGCTCTTACCAAACAAACTGCTGTTGAGTCCTGCACACAGAAGTGCAGGCAGAAAACCGGGGAGGTGCCTGGATCTTCAAACGCACAAAACAAAGGGCATCAGCTTCAGAGCCGCCCTCACACCTGGCTTTCCAACAGGAGAACTTCACCATTACTTTTTTGCTTTATCTCCTCCTTTGTACACACTGCTTGTTAAACTATGAAGGTAAAGGCTAAGTATTCTTCCAGCCACTCTGGGGGAAGCTGCACTTGCCTGCAAGCTCAGAGCTGCCCTCCACCACATGGGCTGGAAACAGCTTTTCGCAGAGCTGCAGGCTGAAATGCAAAACCCAGCCTTTATGTTTCACATTTGTGCCCTTTAACTGCCTCCATTTGCCATGCAAACCTGCCAGCAACAGCGACATTCGGGTTCTTTGCAAGAGATGGAAAGGAAAAGATTATCAGGCAAATTAGAAGGGTGAGATTTTCAGAGCCCTTGCTTCTCTCTTCCAAGCAGCTGAGGAGGAAAGGTTTGCAAGCATGCTTAAAGCGGACTGGGTGATAGGCTTTTTCCCAACAACTTGCAAAGAATAATGTGAAATCAGTCCATTGTTCAGCAAGGAAAAAAAGCAGCAGGATAGCTTAAAGCATTGCAGCACTCAGGAGATCACGGCTGTCACCTAGAGAAGGATGGTTTGTCCTGCTCACCATCCATAGAGAGCAATCACGCTTCCAACTCTACTAAAATGCAATGAACTGGGAGGGCAAGGCAAGAGGGGGGTGAGAGAAGGGGGGAAAATGAAAAATCAGATCAGAAATGACATGCTCGGCACAGAGCCCTGGGAGCTTTCAGAGCAGCCGCAGGACCTGCGCTTGCCAGGGGACAAAAGGGCTCTGAGCCACCGCGGCATTTGGGACTGGTTAAGAGAAAAGAAAACCAAGCCCTCGGTAAGTCAGAGAGAAAACCCTGTGCTACATAGAAACGCTGCAAGTTCAGCCTGCTACAGCAACCTCCACCGAATCTTTCTGCTGCTTGCTACTCCACGCTTTTTATTTTTCAGACGCGCCGGGAGGTGGCACGGGTCGCAGTCTGCAACGTGCTACTGGAACCAGGTCCCCAGAGTCTCACCGAGCAGCTGGGAGAAAACTCTGCTTCCCATCTCACATCTCAGCCCTCCGCAGGTCTCGCTGCTGAAACTGTCCTCGTTCTAGCTCATTAGCCTGAGTGGATACTGCTTCTTTAAGCAGCAATACTAATTAGGAAGCAGTAGAAGGCAAGAGCCTTCCCTACACCTGCGCAATAGGCAGTACACATGCCCAGTGGAATGTCAGCTTTACGTGGCCATTTTCACACAAAGTGCATCTTGCAGACAGATCTTAGCAGCTCAGGTGTGTGCGCTGGCAGTGTTACCCGTCCGGCTGCCGAACACAGGCATCAGCGCTCCGCCTGCTCCCACTGCACGCGTGCCACGCAAGCCCCATTTAGAAGTTAGCACCACGCAAATCCAACACAGCTCACATGAAAAGGATTAGTGAGGCATTCCCTGACGGTAACTGCATGCAAGAGTCAAGCGTTTGGTGAGACCTGATAGGAAGTAAGGTCCCGACATTTCTGAAGGGCGTTTCTGAAGCAATGCCACGTAGGTGCAACGAAGCATTGCCCGTGCTGCACAACTTGTGTATTTAAGTGTTCAAAAGCCTCCACTACCTTGTCCTTATTTTAATCACTGCGTGTCCTTCCATTTCACCAGCTTCTTTCCCCTCTCCCTGCTAACCCTACCAAAACTTCTGCATAAAGTGCAGCTCTGATTTCGGAAGAGCTCCTTGCGCTGCAGCTCTGCGCGGAGAGCTCGGGCAGGCTGCAGTGCTAACAGCTCCTCCCGAAATCCCTCCGTGCACCAGGATCAGCATCTGCCCATCTGTATTTCCTCCTCCCTCCTTAACCTCTAGGAAAACGTGAAGGGTGGGATTAGACACCAACTTCTCTGGGACATCATCATTTTTCCTACCTGCTTTAACTTCCTCTTCTTAACAGAGGTAGGCACCAACTCTTCTTCGTCTGGCAAGTGTGACCTGCTGCCTGCCAGCCTGCTGCCTCAGAGGCTTCTTTCCTCACCGCCGACTGGAAGCGCAGCTTTCCTTCCTCACCTGCATCCCAAAACCACCCAGCACTGCCCAGTTTGCTGTTAGATCCCTGCAGCCTGCCACTTGCCACCCTGCAAGCAGCAGGAGAAATTCGATAATAAACGTAGCATTATTTTGATAAAGTACTGGATTCTGTAAAGGAAAGAAAGAAAAAGAAAAAAGCCTTGCCTTGTGCCTGAGCTGTTATTTTGGGGGGAGCACTAAACGGGAGGCAGGTGTTTAAACTGAGCTGGAGGTACACAGCCTCACCTGGGGCACCAACAAGCCCCAGCTGTGCAATCACCAAGGGTCAGTGAACAGCCTGCCCTGGGTCAAGCCAAGCCCCGTGCGAGTCCGTGAGCAGCCTCGGGGTATTTAGTGAGGTTTTTCAAGCTCTAAACTCAGATTGGGCCACCCCTTCTCGCAGCTACCTGCAGACCTTGCATTTTAGCGTGTGATCAGATTATCAGAGGCTGTGAGGGGGGCTGGGAAATTGCCAGCCTGATTAGATGCGGTTTTCATCCCTCCGATCAGGAAATAAGACCTGCAAAGGATGAATCTATGGGCTTTGGTGAAAAAGTCTCCCCGCATCTGTCTGACAGTATAAATCTTACTTTGTATTTACAGTTCTGCACAAACACCCTCTCTTAATTCACCAAAAGTCCTCAAACCCAGTGTCTGTGCTCCTGGATGTGCTCTCGAGAGGTGCTAAGGAGAGGGAAGATGTTTCCCCAAGCACAGTGTAACTTTACTGCCACTTTCTACTTACTTTTTCATCTGGCCTTTATGTTCCCTCTGACATCCACCATCTCCAGGCACTTCACACATCTTCTGCAGCATCCCATCTGCAAACCCAGTGATTTAACCCGCTGCTTCCTCAGTGAGAGGAGTTTCCCTGGAGGCAGAACAGCCTTCTCCACCTTCCTTCCAAAAACTCTCTCCAAAACACAGGCTAATGAATTTTCCTACAACCACTAGAGAAACCAACGTCAAAAACGGGCTGAACTTTGCCAACAGGCACCCAGAGCAGGGGCAGATATGAGACCAGGGCTGTCCCTCCGTTTGCGTAACCAGCTCCAGGCGTTACATCAGTTCTTCACACAATTTTGGTGTCACTGCTATTACCTCAGTCCTGCTGTCTGCCTCAAAACCCTACTTTTTCATCTTTAGCCTCCGAGCTGCTGACACACTGCCAAGTGACATGGTGCTGCTGTCATCTCCAAAGACCTTTTTGAAGCTTAAAAGCAGTAGCTTTGAAATTCTCTCTCCTTGATGTGGTCTCCCATTTTGGATTACCAAACAGCTTGGCACTGACACAAAGCTTTATGCTGCCTCCTGCAAACACGGAGCATCTTCTTCCCCCTGTACAGATGCTCCTGCAGAAGCATAGAGGCTGCCCTAGCGAGGTGACTGGATATGTATTAAATCGAATTCAAAGTGTACCCTGGTAGAGCAACTTCCCATTATTTTCAGAAATCACCATGGCATTTCAAAGCTCCAGGGTCGTACCTTGCTTTAAAACAATTCTCATCATCTTCACAGCAGGAACCCTACGCATTTCACATCCTGAGGAGCACGCAGCAAAAGATTCTATTTATTTACTACTACAGTTGAAGGTAATAAATACTTGATTTGACACACTTAAGTAAAAGCGTTTATCCAACAACTGACCAGGCTGCCCCTCCCTCTTCCCACTCACCCCTTAAATCTCTGATCTCCACTTTCTTCCTCTGCATTATGGATATAACATAGCTTCACAGGAACGCTGGCAGACCTTTTCAAGGTTATCTGAGGGAGGGCACAAGAGATGTAAAGCATTTCAAATGTTTCATCTGCTGCCATTGTGGGCCGTGTTAAACGACTGCTGAATAGCAGATCACTTGAACACTAGTACGGCATTCGCTATCCAATAAGCGCACTGATAACGTAATTACTACAGGAAGCATTCTATACCACTGGTATCATGACCCAGATACTTATTAATAAAGTTTAAGCTGTTCAGGAAAATTCACTATCTGGGTGATAAGCTTAGACTTTGCCTCTTGGCTGGGAAGTTTGTCTCTGAATGTGCTAACATCAAACCTATTCCACCGTTCAATTAATGACAACACCCAGTACAAGTGCACAGCCAACACAAATCATCAAATGCAGCTATCAAACATACAGAATACAGGAAAAACAAAGACAACCAAACCTGAAGAAACTATCGTCCTAAGGGACCTGGAAAAGTGTAAGCAAGGAGGTCATTCAAAAATCTAGAAAATAAGATGAATAAAAATAAATAAATAAACAAACAAGGACAGCCCACTAAAAAGCCATAGGCATTATGGATCATTATCTTGTTCATTTAGAGAGTTCATGTTGCAGCTGTGTGATGCAATTATTTTACCACAGACCATTACAAACAAAAACCCTATTATGAAAAATCTAACTACTGAATTGCAAAACCGAGCGTCTAACCCAAAAAAAGCATGTACAGGACAGCTCTTTATCTCCAAATTATTGGAGACAAAACTTCTGGCATTTCAACTTGATTTCAAATTCCATCTCCTTAATAAAATGACCTACTCATTTGTATTTTGTTCAGGTTTCACAGTTCCACATGCAGGTACTGGGCTGCAAGGTGTTTACTGACTTCAGCTGAGCTGCAGCTCAATACAAGAGATGCATCTGGGCTTTGCTGCATGAATTGCAGGCTTCAGCAAGCAGCCAGGCTTGCAAGTCCTGAGGCTGCACGCACTTGAGAGAAAGGTAATGAAGGGGAGGTAGTTCTTCATGTGTCATTTTTATTTTTACTAGAGGAAGATAAATTTTAATTCCAGCTCATCACACTCTTTATTCATGCACTGCGTCACTCCCATCAAAGAAAACAGAGGCTCAGCCCTTGCTGGTCCTACGCTAAGAAGCGTTATTAACAGCCAATACAGAGTGACATTTTCACTGTGCGGGGGATTCTCTACATGTTAATGAAAGTTGCAAATCTTATTAGAAAATTAAGACGGAACTAGCAGCAACACCATGTTTCCCAAAACAAGCACCTTCCAAGGTTGCAGAATCTCATTCTCTATAGTAAATGCTCCGAATTTGGCTGCACCGTCTTGTGGTCTCAAACGTTGGGTGGCAAAACAGGGCAGATGTTCTCCCTCTTCCTGAACTAGAGCACAGGAGCGCAAATGCTTACTCCTTTCTAAAAAATATACTGGTTTTGCATGCTCTAAATCAAATTCCACCTGTTAACTTTTAAAATCTTGAGCAAGGTTAGGATTGGCTCATTGTATTTGGGCTAAAATTGATGTAAAGTGTAAAACTGGGACACTAAATTACACCAACTGACAAAATAAGGTGCATGTTTGTTCTACCAGATTATTAAATGATGTGCTAACCTCGTCCTCCTTTACAGCAACACGCAAAATGCAATAAAGCTTTGGCAACACAGAGTCAATTAGGTGCTATGAACATTGCTGAGCTCAAGCCCTGGGTAAGGAAGGCGGAACATCCCATGGGGATCTGGAGCCCCTACTCTTCACTCAAGAGTAGCTCAGAGTCTCTGCCTCCAACATCTGAGAAATTGTAACAAAGCATTTGCTAATACAGCAGCTGGAAGAAAACAAACCTCTAAATTTTCCTTGCATGACACTAATATCATCTTAGTCATTCCCTACTAGAAAACAACAATTCCTCTGACAGTGCCTTGCTTTCTCCTCCACTAATTTAAAATAATGATGAGGGAGAGAAGAGTTTAAAGATTAACTGCTCTTCCATCTTCCTTCAAGAGATAAGGAGTGAAGTTTCATAATTTAGGACCATCTTCATTTTGAAATATGCAGTATATCCCTTCCTCCCTTCTCATTAAGCAGATACTGCCAGCTGGAATTGATTCAGCCAGAACAGCAGCTACCAAGCCAAGAGCAAGCACTTTTTAGATCGGCTTTAGTTAATAGCTGGGATATATTAATTATAGTAATTTATGGTTTCACAAGAGTGCTTATTTTAATGCTTATGTACACGATTACTTTACAATAACTAACCAAAAGATAATGATAACCAGCATTTATTCGAGACACGAAGCTTGCAATTTACAAGCGCACTGGAAAGGCACCCATCTCCCCACGTTAACCTCTCTCCTCCCGATGACACTAGCCACATTATGCTTGCTTTTCTGTTGCACATCTTTTTCATACAACATTGGAAAGAACAAGGGGTGAAAGCAACGCACCTTCACTGGCATATGCAGACCATCTGCACCATGCAAATTTAATTTCGTTTGGTTATTGAAACTCATTCTCCCATCTTGACCACTGTACCACCTCAGGCTATTTTTATTTTTTCTAACTCACCCTACCTCAAATGGACTTGCGATGAGCTGCCTGTTTGTGCTTCTTAGCATAGTCACACGACAAAGTCCCCGAACAGAGATTATGGGTCAGCCCCATCTTGCCTTGTTTAGTGTGCCACATAAAAAGGAGCCTGAGGATTTGAATCTACTTACCAAGAAGTGAATATTCACATCACAGACGTGATTTTTGCTGTTGGCATCCTCAACACCATCTCAGTACAGCAGGAAGGACGTGAATGGGAGTAAGTCTATTACCCAGAGCAGCTACCCTCCATCAGGTCAGCAGTTACAGCACGTATTTTGTGGATAACAGCACCATATGTAATCATTATGTTTTCTCACAAATGAATTACTACATGACATTGGCATCCCTATTATTGCTAAAAACCGGCACTCAGCCATTCTTTGCTTAATGGCGTAAGATTTATTTTCCTGCTGCTTTAATCCTTTCATCTATTTTACAATTATCTGTGGTTGTTGGCTGTTTGTTAAGTGCCAGGGACTCCTGCCAACTGTTCTCTTAAATCTTTAGAAAACCCAAAATAATTGTATTTTAAAATTAGGACTTTTTCTGTTACTTATTTCCCAACACTGGAAAGTTGATGTGTTCCAAATGTAATAAAAACAGAATGATTTTATTTCCCCTCCATGCACTGTAAGATAAATACTAAGATTATATACGTTTCCATTTAAGATCATAGCAATATGTTATGTTCAGGACACCTATTCTGGTCAAAAAGGCACCATATTCTAACAGGAATAACACTTTTGCATTCATTCATCTTAGCAAAAAACCAGCCTGTTAGAAGATCCCTGCTGAGGAACTTTGTTTTTGATGAAAGCAATAAACAAGTAATACCAAAATGAAACTCATGAATAGTTAACCATAATAGATACCACCAACCTGTAACCTCAATAAACCTAGATAAGCTGTTTCCTGTTTACCGAAGTATTCCCCAATCAACTCTTCCCCATTTTATTGAGATCACTCTGATACCTACTACAAAGAACAATTACAAAAATAGGTTGCAGCAAACCTACCTAAAGCAAATTAAACAGCACATTGAACAGCTGAGCAAAAAACTGCTGAGTTGCTTCTGTTCAGTGGATACGTGGCCACGCTAACCTCCGTTATCATTAACGGTGTGCAGAATCTCATCTAAAACAAAGTCAGATTCCTTGAGCTCTTTCTGAAACCTTTAAAACCATTTTTAATTCCAATGCATGTCATATCAGCTAAAAAACATCTTCTGTCAACAAGTTGTAATACACAAGTTCTTAAAATTAGGTGTAAACAGTTTTGTTTCATAAAACAGGGAACAGAATGTAACTACTTAAAATTTTAATTAAAATAAACATTAGAGCAAGCTGTTCTTCATATTATTCAAGTATGCATTCAGATAAGAAACTAATTAGATCCAAACAAGTTTTGCATACCCCATTACCCAGGTTGAATGTTTAATATAAACTCCGTATCAAAATAATGCCCTTAGGAAGAATCCAGAGTAATTCACCTGCACAATATTATAGTATCAGGCACTCTATTGCTTTTAGATGTTCCTCTGAAAAATGCTGAACCTGTTCTTCCATGATTAAAATACTTAAAACTCCAGCTTTACAATGACAGAAACCTCTGAAATCCCACATTTCATACAATTCATTTCCCAAGCAAAGGTCTATGCACTAGTTCCACTGATCAGAAACGTATAGCGTGCTAGAGCCTTACATAACAGAGTCATGTTAATTTATGACTACCAAAAGTTAATTTCTTTCAACTTTCACACTTGACCAGCTATGTCAAAGAGCACAAGTGAATTGCTCACATTCGTGTTTAGGTCATTCCTAACTTCTTGCCCAATCAGTTAATGCTTGGTTACAAAAGCAATAACAGGCAGAAACACAATTCAGCTAAAAGATAAACCTTGCTCCCCCACCAATAAAAACGTCCCATTCCAGTAACTATCGCATCCCGAGAGGTTGGCCTCTAGCAAATGCACCCTTCCTATGAACTTCAGGAAAACAGGAGGGTGGGACATGCCCAGCGTATGACATACAACGTTCCAGTTCAAGTTCATCCAGTTCCATGGGCAGGAAGGTAGTCACTGACACGGTTCTTTCAAATCCATGTCCTTTGCTAAGAAATGGCTTAATACCTCACATGCCTTTTCCACAACCACCAGACAGCACGGCTTACCTGTGACACTGACCTGTGATGCCAGATTGGTCACAACAAGCCATAGCACCTTCTTCTTTCACCTAAGCTACACTGGGCAGTAGTGACAGCTTGGGTGATCCTTGAAATCTCATCTGTCACCCAGGAGTGGAATAATATTCACACTCCACTGTCACTGCTGCTTTCTCCCTTGTCCCACCATCCTGAACTGATGCAAGCTTTCACTGTGACAGTGATTTTATGGACTACAAATCCCTGGGCAAAGCAGGATCCTGCTTTTTTATTTTACAACAATCTAGAACTGTTCACCTAAATCGCTACAGTAAAAATACTCCTAATCACATGTACTTTTGACAGCTGTTTTCTCAGCCATCCTTAAGGGCTACTTCCTGGCCACAGACCCTCTGGCAAAACTTCATAGGGGATTTAAGTTTCATCACTTTCAGAAGCAATACCAAAGACATATTCTACTTGGAGCTGTACAGTTAACATTGCTTAGATTCTTGTTGGCACAGCGTGAGCATGTGGTCACAAGCAATTAGTTTGTGATCTTTACCTTTTCCAAAAAGCATACTCTAAAAGCCACACTAAAATCTTTCACTTGGTGACACCAAGTGGGCAAAATCATCAGCAACATCTGCACTAATAAGCTGTATCAGTGGACATGCTCAATCATTTTATGTATGGTGAGGCTGATTCCATACCTCCCCTACAAACATAAAAAAAAGAGCACTGCTGTTAGTCTGCCAGCTATACTTACATAATGAATCTAATTGGAATTTTCAGCCTCAGATGCAATGTTTCTCATTAAAGAATCTCCATTTTAAGTGACGAAGTTCCCCCTCTAACTTGACACCTTCTGTTAATCAACCTTCACTGTAGACCAATCTTAGAATGGACAATTATCACAAAAGTAGCATTTTTTACTCTTACCAGCTACACCAAAGACGGCCGGTAAGTTGCAGAGGATCTCTCTTCCCTTTCTCTCCATGTGGATATTACTTTTCACATTTGGACCATTATTTAACACAAGATGCATAGCATTAGCGAGAATTCTGTTGCCACAGAAATAGATTCTGCCATGTCTGTATCAGACTTTCAAAAATATTGAGGCCAAAATAATGAGCAAGTACCAAGCCTGGAACGAGCTAGAGAAATAGCTCCATTTGCCCTAGTTGGAATGTTTGCTTCTCTTGCTGTAGAGGTATTTAGGCCTAATCTCTACAGTAATTACAGTAGCAGTACTAGTATCACTTGTTTAAACTGTTTAAAGTAAATTACCAAACACCTGATAGAATGCTTACCTAACTAAAACCTATTTACATTATCTGCAGTAATTATAATACTGCGCTGTGTATACATCTACTACTTTAGCATATTATAGCAAATCATACAAGTGTGCACTGCAGTGTTGTGTAATGGAAAGTTGTTTCTTTATGCAGTGAAGTGACAAAAACACACCCAAGTTTTTTGTTGTTGTTGTTGTTTTTTAAAGAATTTTAATATGCATAATCAAAACAGTGTAACATGTAACTGTTGTCTTTTCTTAAAGTCTATGGGCAGAAAAATATGCAATATTTACAAAGACCAGTCCCCAAGCTCACATGCATGTTTTGTTGGATTCCTTCTTCCTCAGACAAACGTGCTTTCAGCATAAACACCTGTAACACAACAGCATGGGTAAGTTAACCATTCAACACTCATTATTAACCCATTTGTTAATATAAGAGATATCATCAGAAAAACCTTTGCTCACCACCACTCAATCTGCCGGTAATTCCAGCAATTTTTGGTTAATTTCATCATATGATATCTTCAGATAAACTGATACATTTCTTACAGAATACCTTCATTCCTTCATCTGTTCTACATTGCTGTCAGCAAAAGCGTAGTGCAGAAAACAGCTGCTCCTATACATTTACCCTCATTATTTTAGCCCCATGAAGCATTTTTTTTTGTCCTAGAATTTCACTAATCATACTTTTAGAGCTAAGAATATACAGAAACAAGGCCAATGAGAATGCTCTCCACTACGTAATGTTTCTGAGACTGTAGCCAAAAAGCATCACAATGAACTAAGAGCACACAGAGTATTAAACTCACCCAAAAGAATCTCCTGCTCTTGCAATCTCACTTCCTTCCCCAGGACCTGTGAAGGGCTGTAACATCAATTGATTGACATTAGTAACAATTAGTATGTGGCAGCAGAGACCTGCAAGCTATACTTCAATATAAGGATCCCAGGAAATAATTATTGTAGGACTTTATATTTTAAGTAAGAGAGCAGGGAAAGTATATTGATTCAAGCTATGAAGAATCAACCAACAAAATATGATTCTCACGTTTTTGGCAACCCGTAAGACCCGTTTATTCTCGACTTAAATTCCACTGGTATAAAGCTCTACATGGTCCAGTGAAATTCATCACTTACCTTCACATTAGGGCCATCTCCAGAGAGCTACCTGCTCCCAGTCCTAATCATGTCATATTCATCTGTAAACACCAGGCTCTGCAGAGCAAGTAAACATTGCCTGATTAGTTCTAGCAGACAAATTTCCAGACGATTCAAACTCCACATGCATGTAGCTGTGTTTCAGACAAATAATAGGGTTATCGTCAGTTCTCGCATCTGACGGCACTTCCTATTCAGGGGTATCATCATCAACAGCCAACAACTTTTGTATGCGACTACTTAAGAGTAATTACTTAATCTTGAACTGATCATATTTTATTCACTTTGCTGATAAAAGGTGTTAGCTCCGTTAGCTCAATGGGACACAAAATTAGTTTTAATTAGCTTTATTTGCTAACTTTAAGATATTATTACAGATTATTTTCTAATTAACAGTACAGTATTTAACTACTTATGTCATTAGTACATAAAGAAAGGCCTGGAACGTTCTTAATAACTTTGCACAGCTAAGAAGAAAATAAACTTTAACTTACTCTTTACTTCAAGACATCTTTCTGCTGGAGAAATAAAAACAAAACAAGCATTACTAGTGTACTTTCAGCAGTAGTTGCAGAAAATCAAAGAGTTTGCAGAGTTCGGCACATCAAAGCACAAAAGGAAAAAGAAAAATGGAAGAAAAAAAAAAGGATAAGCCATTTGCTAAAAAAAAGCGCCACAAAAACCCACAGCCTGCCTCTGAATGCCGAGCACCAACCACAGAGTACGACCTCCGCAGCCCTCAGCGAGCTCTGCGCGCTGCGGGCCTCGCCCCAGCAGCCTGCGAGGCTGGGAGCAGCGAGGGACAGGAGGCTCGGCAGGATCAGTCACGGAGCGCACACGGCTCAGCTTCCCCAGCCGCTCGCTCCAAGCCCCAGGAGCTTCCCACCAGCAGCCCCACGCAGCACCAACACGCGGCTCTCTCGCACACACACGCGAACCACCAGGCCTCCCAACGCTCCCGAGCCCCACCGCGGAGTAGGCCGGGGAGCCGCTCCAGCAGCTCCTGCGCAGTCTCGGCCCCACTGGCGGAGCCCGGGCGGGGGCGGGGGGTGCC
The DNA here is from genome assembly GCA_013399475.1 of Chauna torquata. Taxonomy (NCBI): domain Eukaryota; kingdom Metazoa; phylum Chordata; class Aves; order Anseriformes; family Anhimidae; genus Chauna; species Chauna torquata. The sequence goes on from VXAL01009881.1 coordinate 119,658, forward strand.
CGGTGCCGGTGTCCGCCTCCACGCGCGGCCTGCGGGTCGAGAGGAGTGAGGCGCCCGGCGCGGCCCCGANAGGCACGGCGGGCACCACTACTGGCAGGGGGGTGGGGGCGCTCACCTCAGCGCTAGGGCGGAAAGAGAAGGGCCTCTGCCTCCTCCCCGCCTGCCTTCCACGACGCCCATCGGGCCGCGCCTCACCTCCGCCAGCCGCGCAGGAAGAAAGGGCGCGAAACACCGCGGCCGCCGCTTATAAAGGCTTGGGACGTACCACGCTAAGGCAGGGGTGTGGGCCGAGCCACTGCTGCCGCGAGGCAGGGGTGGGCCGAGGCGTCCATTTCCTGCAGCGCCGGCGGGGCGCTCCGTGCCCGCGGGTGAAAAAGGGCAGGGGGGGCCCTGAGGGAAGGCAGAGCCCCTGGAACGGGCAGCGGGCTGGGCCCGGCCCGGCGGCAAAGGCTTCGTCTAAACCCTCTTCTTGCACACACACACAGAGACACAGGGATGCATCCGCGCTCCCTTTGTCAAGAAAAGCTGCAGTACTGTCCGTCTGTTACTCACGTTCCGGTAAAAGTGGGTTGGCCAGTGGGAGACCACAACGAGAAGGAAGGGGGCTTACAGCAGAACTCTCTATGCAATCTCTAGGTCAAACAGGTCTGTTAACTACGTTAAGGAAGAAGCATTCACTAAAGAAAAATTCAGTGCTCATTTTTAATTATCAAAACACAGAAATTCATGTTCGGGTAAGTAAGGAAGACCAAAGGTAGCATTCCTGATACCAGCAAACACCTTTCAAGGCTTCTCTGTACATCATCAAAAAACAAAAGCAGGCAAACACTCAATTACAAAAAATAAAATAAAATCCTCTCTGTAGGTTGCTTCAACAGTAAACCTCTATTTTTCTTGCAGCTGAACTCCCGTGGTCTCACCAACACACAACCCTCCCCCAGCCCATGACCACAGCGGCCCTACCAACGCGGAGGCGTTCCTAAGGCGCGCTGAGGGCTGCGCGGAAGACAGAAGCAGGATTAACAGCTCCTCTTCCCAGAGCGCAAGCCATTGTCTGCGCCACTTCTCTTGACTTCATGCATCCATTAGTTCAGATCTTTCATAGCAGCTGAAGAGACTTTTTATTCCCATTCTGCCTTTCATGCCAGTTAGTCTGTCCTTCACCAGGCTCACGTTACGAATACTCACACGGGAACAGGGTGGTTATCAGCAACATCAACAGCAGAGCACAGCCAGATACGGAGCTTAAAAACATGCAAGGGTTCACAGCAACGCGGAAGGCTATCTTCGTAGACCAGGTGCATGATTGGTATCTACCTGCTCCTTTCAGAAAAAGGAAAGGTCATAACGGATTCAAAGCAGTAATTCAACACAGAGGTTTACTGGCAAAAAGACTGGTTAAATGAATTTCATCAGGATACTGAGAAATGGGTAAGGTATGATTCTACTTTAAAGCTCTGGAAGGGATATTAATGAAAGCACACATTAAAATGAATTATTACAGTGATCAGACATTGCAGTCATTTACTCTCAACAGTACTTTTATGAACCATATTTATATATTCAATAATTAAATATAAAAATCAAGAGTGACACAAAACAAGGAAATAATAAAGACATGAAGCCCAGCCAGTCCCTAGATAACACTTCTAGTCTCTCATTTTACACGCTCCTTTCTTACCCACGCTAAAGCAATAAGAAAAGTTAACTGCAGATTCCTTGCTTCTGTGAAACTTCAAACCTACTCCAACTCAGTAAAAACAACACAAAAAACCGGGAGCACAGGGAGTGAAAAATTTGTTTGTTAAAAAGCAGAAAGGGGAACAGATATTCATTTTGGACTGACAGAACCTAGGAAAGAGGGACAGAATCACAGAACTGCTAAGGTTGGCAGGGACCTCTGGAGGTCATCTGGTCCAACTCCCATTCTCAAGCAGGGCCACATCCTGGCAACTTTTGAAGATCTCCAAGCAGACTCCACAACCTCCCTGGGCAACCTGGTCCAGTGCTCTGTTACCTGCACAGTAAAAAAAATGCTTCCTGATGCTCAGAGGGAACCTTTCGTGTTCCAGTTCGTGTCCACTGCCTCTTGTCCTAGATCTGGGCACCACTGAACACAGCCTGGCTCCGTCTTCTTTGCATCCTCCCTTCAGGTACTTTAATACATTGATAAGATGCCCCCCGAGCCTCCTCTTCTCCAGGCTGAACAGTCACAAAGACAATGCAAACACTTTCAGAGTTTCAAAATGTAGCAGACTGTTTTTGCCATCTGTTCTGTTCAGCAGAATGCGATGTGCTATCATTATTCCCTATTTAGAATTATTGGCAATCAAAATATATGCCACAGGCAACAAGAAGAAAAAATTGGAGCTGCACTCTGATCAAACATTTTACCTATCTAGAGAGGGTATGCAGGTAAAAAAGCCGAATGTAACAAGTCAACCATGTGCACATTCACATGTACTATACAAGAAGAACACCCAAAAATATTGACATGGGACAGTGACCCTAGTTTTCCTTTTCTCTTTCAGTTATATATATATATATATGGATAGTTAAACAGCACATAGGAAAACATCACTATAGCTTTCACCATGGCCAACAGGAAAATTCTCACAAATATAAAAATGTAAGTTTTTAAACTGTTAGACTTCTTCAAAACAATACAGCTGAAATGAGAGAAATATAATTTCTTGATATGTAAACAAAAAAAAAGAAAACCCTTATGAATTTGCACAATTCTCTCAAACATCCGACTTTGCAGTTTTGAACACTGCAATCCCTACTACAGCAGAACACAGTCTCACCAAAACAAATGAGTGGAATTCTTTGAGAGCAGTGATGCTATATGGGTGCTATAAGAAACTTCAACGTACTGCAACATTTAACTTAGATTTACATTCAGTATTTTGGAGGAAGGGAACATGACATTCCCTTTATGCTTTATCCTTTCTGGCTGCCTACCCAGGAAGCATTATTGTTATTACTTTATGAGGAAAGGTGCTGGTAAGAGCCAGAAGGGCAAGGCAATGGTGTTGGCTGTGAAATGCCCTGTTCTTTGGATGAACTGTGTAAAATATTTTGTTAAAAGATTCCATGTTAAAAATACTAAGAACAAAAAGGTCTTCTTAAAAATACAGAGTACTTCTGCCTCTTCTTTTAAATTCAGAGCTTAGGGAAAAAGTGTTTTGCTAGAATTAACTATAGGTTTGCTGTAATAAACATATATGACAATGCCCTACGTAACACAGGGCCAACCACAGACTCCAGACAAACATGATTGCTTTAGGTTTCAAGTGGCATATGCATCTATTTTTGTATAAAAGGAACAGAGACATTTCTGGAACCTTCATTGCAGAGTCTTTGCCAGTGTTCAGCTTTTGGGCAAAGGAAATCTTGCCATGCTGCAGAGTCACAATCTTGAGGATCAAAGTGTAAAATCATGATTCAGTATCTGATCCAGAACTGCTTTCCCGGCTGATTTCAATTTGTAGAGATGGTAAATTATCCAATCGACTCTTTTTTTGTCGAGACTGTTCTTTTTCCTTAATGAGAGCACCCCAAACCCGTTGGAGCTCTGAATCATCTTCCTCTGGAGATGCCACAGAGTTTTCAGGTTTATCTGACGTCTTTTCTTGTGTCTTCGGAGCAGACCCTAATCGGGTCCATAAATTACCTAATTAGATGAAAAACAAGCACTTTTAAAAATGACAGGAATTTACGGCATCTCTTTAAACTCCTTGTACTCCTCCCACAATGTTTGGTATGGAATTTGCTATGCCTCGAAGCAGTGGTTGAAATTAAAACATGGGAGGTTCAGTACAGTCTTGTTCACTCTGTTTCCCATTTGCAGAGCATGCTATACAAAGGCCTGAAGTGCCACTGCATTTGTTGCATTTGTTTTACTGCCCTGTTTTGACCACAGTTTTAAAGTATTCCTCTACTTTTAACCATACCTATATAAAAATATTGCTCTTATTCAGCTCAAACTGCCTGCATATATTTAGATTTCAAAGCTCAGAACAAGCATTCACTAATTAGTCTTTAATTTCACTCAACTAAACATTCTTCATGATTTTCAGCTGAAATTTCTCTTATACTCTAAAATCAAACATAATACTGCAAATACTTGCAGTATTACATTTTCTCCATAAAACTAACCTGATTTCTTCTCTCTGGTGTCAGAGTAGAGGCCTTTTACATCTTGTTTGGGGATTCCTAACCGGCTGTGGACATCTGATATTGGTTCTCGCCGAGGAGCAGAGGTACTACTTGGAGGCTTAACTTCTGGAGAATGTGGTCTTTTTCCCAGTCTTTGCCGCACATCTAGAGATATTTTCAGTGATTAAAATGACAAATCATGTTGCATTTACTTTAGTTCTGCCAGTTAATTTTACGTTCATTGCACACTTTGTATAACTCGGAACTAGACAGATGCTCTGTTTTTATCTTCCCTATAGTCTTTTCATCAAGTCTTTCGTGCTCAGATTTCAGTCCTGGCACTGCCTGCAATACAATTTATCCAGATCTCGCTACTTTTTCTTTGGCAATAAACTTGATATTTAATGTTTTCAGGTTATATTCTGTCCAAAGGACCAAAATAGTAGTAGTTATTCCATGGCTTGCTCCGTTTATTTTAGCAGCACAGCATATATGTATCCAGCATGAGGTATGATTATAAGACAATTATTATGCCATCAATAATTCTTTTCAGAATATAGATACCTTGCCTTAGAACTAATACTGCTTAGTATTTTGCAGAATAAAATGAAAATAAGAATATAAGAATCCTAAATACATTGACACTTAATCCATTCTATGAATCTCATATCCTGAAGTTTGTCTGATTTAGCTTGATGTTCCCAGTCTTAAAGAAGGTTCAAACAAAAATATGAAGGCAAAGGGAATTACAGGATTTATGTGCCAACTTGTCAGAGGCCCAGAATATGCAGTGAAGGTAAAACACACTAACATAATGTCTATGTTACACTGATACAAGAGTATCTTGCAGTCAGATAATCCCCTGGATACTATCTATGTCAGAAGTAGCTGAAATTACACATACCAGAGTCAGAAAAAGCAAGTCAATTAAGCACAAAATTAAAAAAAAAAAGACTGCCAATTGAAAAATACTTTCATATTCACATTACACATGCTATTTCATGTAAGGAGCTAGTGTCTCAAGTTTGAGTTTGTACAGGTGCCCCCCCCACATGCTGTTTCCCAGAGTTGTACAGAATCTCTCTCAACAAGTAAGCAAATCAAAAAGGACAAAGTGGGAGGAAATAGACACAGGCAAAGAAATTAAGCAAAAATAACTGTCACTCTCACTTAAATGTACTTCGTTTTTCCCCCAAAGCAATCCCCAACTCCGTCTCTTAGTGGGAAAAAATTAACTGTACGAATGCAGAAACTGCTGCTGAACAAAATTCCCTCAGGTTTGTAAGTTGCAGTGGAGGACAAATGTGAAATGACTATATCCATTTTAATAAGCCAGTCATAATTCTGCACAACGTAAGAATTACAAAATTACCCGATTTTATGGTGCTGTTTTGCTGGCGTGGCCCATTATTATTCTGACGTTTTTCTTCTAACAGCAGTCTTACGTCTACAACTTTCTCTGATGATCCTTTACTGCCAATCCGGTTTTTGACATTACTGGTTGCTATGCTATCTGCTCGCATAGAATTCCTAAATAAAACAATAATAGAATTAAAGTCCCTTAAAGAAAACGAAATTAACATAGTTCTCAAGTCTTCTTGTATGTAAAATTATAGAAAACAGTAATATCAAGATTTCTCTAATGAGAAACAGTGGTATAAACAGTAAAAATACTACTTCTAAGACCATGTTTTTCAGTCAGAATCTGAAGTCTAACTAATTACACGAATACCTCAGTATCTATTACAAGGCAGATATCAAGCTTGTCTCTTTAAGAGACAAGAGAAAGATTGTCTCTGGGTCGAAATTCAGAGCAAATGAACAACCTCAGAATTGTTAGAAGACTAGACATCATAATGAGCTACGGTATAATCACACTACTTAAGGGATGCATTTTAAAATTATTTTAATTATCCACAATATATGTAGCTTTGGTTAATATGCCCATAATGAACATAAATTACTTCTTGTCATCTATACCTAAGGATGGTTGGCCCAGCTATGAAATGCAAGAGGTTAATTGTGCTTGCTTGCCTAAATTTCCATTGAACTCCACTTTGAGCTTCATTATTATCATAATGCTAGATTAGAGATATCTACAAAGGAAGTTGTATTTTAAAAATGTTGACTGTAAAGAAAAGATTCATACAGGCTTTTCTGTAATTTCCATTTCATCTTTAAAATATCTATTACAAAATCACATGAAGATTTGAAATAGTAGCCTCAACAGTTTGTCTTTAAGCTTTGACTGTACTGTCAGTGATTAACTTTCGAATGCCTTTTCACTGATACTTTTAAAGAAAAGGAAACTTTTACCTAATATTTTTCAGTTGTGATTCCACCTCATCTGCATACATTGTCATTTTCATGCTCTTTTTGGGAGAGGGGGTTGATATCATTTTCAGTTCAAGATCATAGTCCATTTCATCAGAATCAGATGCACTTGCACTTGATCGTCTTGCTGCACTGCGGTCTCGGGACTGTTTGAAAGGTTGCAGTTCATCACGGTATTCTACAACAACTCTGTCATCTTCATCCATATCCTGATCTTCTTCTTCCTCCTCTTCCTCCTCAATAGGCTCCTCAGGAACATTTACTAAGCCTGTAGCAAAAGAAACTGATTCTGATAAACTGAAGTTTATCATTCATAGATAAAACCAAGGCAGAAAAAAAATTACTGTAAAGAAATGATCCAATAGAAATGAGTCTTTGTAGCTCTTCAGGGCTAAAGAGAGAGTATTTTGCAAAATATTCTAAGTGGAATCTATACTACAGAATAGTCTAAGAGGAATAAAATTGCCACAGAAGGAAAAAAAAAAATCTGTGGTGTTCACGACTGTTCAGTACTGCTCAAGCATGAAGCTGGACTCAATATATAAGGTATAACTGCCTCTTGTTTTAGATGCAATTCATAGTTTGCGAACCAAACATAACAATTCTTATGATCTTTCAGGGCTTTATGTGACAATTGCTGGCTCCGTAAGAATCCTCTCAAGTCCTTTAAGTAGTAATGCCAAAAAGAACGCATGTATCATTAGTATGAATTTATCCCATACAGTGGTTTAAATATAAATTAACATCTTAGATTTGGTCATCAGCAGTGTGCAAACATTTCAGAAGGCAGTATATTATCAACGTGCAAAATCTTCCACGCAACTTGATACAACCAAGGCTGTATTTTTAACGGGCTACTCACGTGAAACTTTGACACAATATTTTACTCAAGTCAAAGATTTTTACAACACATATTTTTTGAATGCACATCCACTACCTTATGGAGCAGATGCAGATTTTCAAGCCTAATTAATAGAATTTTCTAATCTTTATTGTTTCACATCTACAGCTTGCTTTGTCATATAACAGAAGAATTGAAATAGCAACTACAACAAATTGATAGAAGTTTAAAGAACTTTTCCCTTCTTATTGCCCTTGATACTGTAGCCCCCATGTCCTAAATTTGTAAAAGAAAAACGTGACATGAAAAGTACCAGCTATTTTGGTAAGCCAATGAGCAGCATGAAGTTTCTGCTTCAGCATTCTTTCCAAACCCTTAATATGTGATTTAGTTAGAGATGTATTTTTTAAAAGTACACCTCAGTTTCACGCACTGCACGGTATTAGATGAGACAGTGTTAAGGCCCTTTCCAGCCCTCCATTTCCCCAGCTGTGCTCACAAAGGTTTGACATATTGGCATCAATTACCCGAATGACGATGTTTATAAGGAGGAGTCAAGCCAACATCATCCCCAATAAGCGTCCTTTTCTTTATGACATCCCGATGGATTCGTCGTGAATGGTATCTTCGTTTCCTGAAACACCATAGAAAGAATGACATTCCTGTCACAGAAAAGGCATAATGAATGAACCGTAATCAGTCCTGGATAAAGCATATGCAATTAGCACTCACTTTAATAGTGGACAAATACATTTACGTCAGAGATCTGTTCTGCACGAATGTTCTGAATATAAACATTCTTTACTCTCACAGTAAGATATTCCCCTTGCAAATTCATTATCACGTTGCAAAAACATTATTCACACTTAAGAAATATCTACAGAAACTGAAAGGAAAAAAAATCCACAAGTTAGAACAGCTTTGGACCATCTTGTCCAAGTACTTGCAGTATTCCAATTCCTCTATCCTGTACTCACCAAGAATTACTAAGAATCCCCTTCATGCCTCCATAATTTGGATTGCCATACTTCATGTAATATTGGCTTCGCCTTGCAGCTCCCAGCTCTTTTTTGTCATCTGAAAAAATATAAATTAAAGGAATATTTCCCTCTTAGAATATACCTTACTACACTAGCGTAAAAATAAGTAACCATCCAGTCAGGCACAGAGAGTGAATGAAAGACTGAATATGTCTTAGAGATCAATATTACTTCAATTTCTTTCACGAAGGATAGAATTTTGCTGACACCTCCTCTGAAATTTCTCCTACCACCACAGTTTTATTCGCATCCAGAAACTTAATTTCATGGAGACTGTGAGTTTCTACATACCAGCTTAACAGAGCATTACATTCCACTGTAACTGCTGGAGGCTATACTTACCTTATTCCTGACCTTTCTTTTCTTTATGGATATGTCACTTTCCACATGGCCCAGAAATTATATGCATTTTCATTTTACTCATAAATATAATCTCTCAACTGTATTTAGCAACAATTCCCACTAATACCTCATAAACATGTAAATGATTTTCATATTCATAAAATGTGAAATTTACCTCTGTGGAGAAGGTCATCATAAA
>VXAL01009881.1:130334-166863 GCA_013399475.1 Chauna torquata
ACTACTTACCCAATAGGATGTTTGCATTGCTTTTTCAGGGTTTTTTTTTTTTTTTTTTTTGCTTCAGCTCACAGTGAGAAAATTGTTACTGCATTTATTTCCAGTCCTCAAAAAAGTGAATATGGACAACTATCAACACATACCAATATCATTTCTTCTGCAAAGATCTCAAAGCACTTCAAAGACATAAGACTATAAAAAAACTCCTTTATATTTCAGAGTTCCTTATCTTAACGTTATCTGACAACGGACTTGACAACTTGTAATAGAGAGCAGCAGCTGTTCAAAAGATCTTGACAACTACACCCAAGGTCAAAGGAAAAAGTAAAGCACAATTAACCAAACTGACTCCAAAGAGGGAATTTAGGTAGACAAATTAGCCAAATTCAAACGTGAATTGTGTTCTATCAGGGATAGCATTCAAACCTTTTTTTTTTAAATGATAAACTTCTCACTGTAAAGACTAGTCTCCTGCTTCACCAAATTCCTAAACAGCCCTCAAATTATTATCTAAAAAAGGAATGTAACTAAGCCAGATTACCTCAATATATCCGTATGCATCTCACACCTTAATTGACATCCTGCTTTTCCAGATGAACAGGTGAGTAAGTTTACGCAGGAGGAATTTAGATGACACAGTTTTTATTTTGAGATGGGGTATAATGATAGTGTAATATCTACTTGCTAGCCAACAAGATTAATATACGTATATTTATGCTGCATTTAAACAAGACATTCGCTAATCTCCAAAAACTTTGTAACAAGTCTTACTTGAAGCATTATCAACATTTTAAAGTCACATGGATGGTTGAGGAGCCACTGCATTGTAGAGAAAAGCAACAAGAAGAAAAGGGAACGAGTTAGAAGGATCTACAAGTTTAACAAAGCCCTAAAACCCAAACTTCTTAAAAAGGCTTTTAGTAGCACTGCAAACATAAAATAGAGATTGTCTATTTGCATTTTGTTCATATAGCATGTTTAAGCAAAATCTGTGGAAGACTTAATAAATAAAATGTCTCCCTTTGCTTTGTACTCTTTCGTACAGTACTTTGAACCACTGCAATTTATCACATCGGCCTAACAGCGAAACAGTCCTAAAGTAGCAAAAGCCTGATTTTCAATTTATACCTCTAAAATGAATTTGCAACTAAGGCATTCAGATACCAGATTTATCACAACACTAAGCTGCACGTTCGCTGCTTTGCTCTTTTATAACTGACCTTTCAGTGTGCTTCTTTCTTGAAAGTACAATGGTCAGATTTAGAGATGATATACACAGTGGTGAAGTGATACATTGGCACATCAGTGTGAATGGTACACATAAAGGGTGGTGCTGTATCAAGCAAAGGAATAAGCTGTGGTATTTCAAAAACAGGACATTTTCTTACACCTGTTTTTTCTACACTTACAATACCCATCCTTCTACTGCCTTTGCATGCACATCACACAGACTTATTTCTGTGCAACATGTACCACTATAAATATCATATCTGAATATGACCCTGCATCTAACATGTTCAGTATCGACTGAATTACTGCTTTTGGTCTAGCTCCAACCCACCTTTTAAGAAGCAGCTTCTTCAAAAGGTTTCCAAGATGAAAGCCTTTTTTAAAGTGGCAGAATACATTTACCTGAAACTATATGATAGAAGCTCCTTCAGTAATTCAGATTATGCAGTACCCAAGCACAAGTTTAAAGTTTCATTGATTTAACTAGACGATGTCTATATATGCATATCTCATCTACCTTTCTTGGTTTTTTCAGCTGTCTTCTCTTCATTGTTTTCTCTGCTTTTTGCTTTCTCCTGATCAGGCAAGGAACTCATATTTATTAGAGCCCGTGTTGCTGTTACTTCATCAAGCCAGACCACGTTACCTATGACATACATACAGAAACATATACAAAAACAAAATGCAGTTTGTGTAAACAAGCAGTCACATACACTGCCTTCCGGGAGGGAAATTACTAACAAAAGTTCAGAAGCATTCTTATATAATGACATGACAAAAAAGTAATGGGATTTATCTCTTGCAGGGGAATTCATATTCTTTAACACACTTGGTAACCTGGGGGACACACAGGTCTCACCTCATTACGAAAAACAAAAAACACAGAACAACTGATCAAAACCAAAATCACTGAAACGCACAACCATATATATTAGACACTGCTTCCTGAGCACAGCAAATTAGAGTATTGAATCAGGGCTAAAGTATTTCATGAATGTGTTAGCACACAAATGTGATTAAAGCAAAAAAAACAACAACAAAACATAGAAAATAAGCCTTGACACCCCCTCCCTCCCTCCTTTTTTTTAAATTAACAGCACCTTGGACCTTACTGCAGAATTCTGTTAATCTTTCCCAAAAAGTCAAAAAACAGGAGAGACTGCTCAAGCACTTCAAAGAGGTTACAGTGTACACAGGTTAACAACATGATTCAGTACTTGCCTCATGTATATGTCTTAAGTATCAGCAGATGCTACTAAAGTAAAACTTAAACTTATTAGGCCAATACAGCATTTTCTAGATGTTGAAATTGAAAGAACGAAAAATGCATAGAAACAGGTTTTGAGCAAAAGCTTTCTGAAACGATGCATTCAGTGCAAATACAACAACAAATGTCATTTACTGCTTTGCCATTAAGCAACTCAGGAAATGACAGTAATAAGCGTATGCAAATATCAAGAAAACTATATACAGCGTCCCCAAATAAAAGATTTTCTCTTAAATTACTTGAACAGACAAGATTTACAAGGCGAAGAACACCCAGATACTAACTTTGATGATTGGCTAAGAGCTTTTAATTTATGGATGCCTACAGGCTCTTGTTATCTCCAAATTATCAAAGCCTTCACCATTTATGTTCATCAGTTTGAAATACAGAACACTGAATTCACTTTCATACCAAGACATGTTGAGATGTAATTCAATCGAGAATGTTAAAATTTTTGTCATGCTGTGACACTAACCTATGCTGAAAAGTCAACATTTCCTTATATTTTCACTAAGTGTAATTTTCATACCAGCACATATTGCAGCTAAGCATAATAATGCATTGTTATACTAATCTATTGGCACGCTAACTTAAATACAGCATGAAAATTATCACTAAAACTGATATGTTTTAACTATAAATGGGTAAAGTATTGCTACACTGTGAAGCTTGCATTTTTACACTGAAAATTCACTCTGGTTTCATACTACGCCTGTGTAACACTTAAGAAAAAGGATCATCACACAACCTTATAAATGTAGCCTCAGATATTAGAGTTAAGCTGTGCACTTGGCTGGCTTATGCATCATCACAGGTTCATCTAGCAGTTCTTTACTGCAATTGTCTACCCAGGGCTCACTGCCTTTCAAAAGTTCTGTCATCTTGTGGCAGTGTATCAAGCCGTAACACACAGGGACTTCGAAGTTAATAGTACTCTGTAGTATACCATATCTTTTGACTTGCACTTGGACACAATTCCTTTATGATCATTCCAGGGAACTGCACTACTAACTTTCAGGTTTCAGCCATGCTGATAAATAAAACAGCTCCTACTTCTTTTTCCTATTATTTATTTTACAGGATTTCTAGCCACAAGACACTCTTACAGCCTTCCAGTTCCATGATCCAGTGCCTAACTGTAGCAAACAGCTCTTGTACAGTCTTTAGTATCACTGAAGAAAGCATGACTGTCAACAACCTTACATCTTTCTGGCAGTCTCAGTGCACGTATACTCCCCAAAACAGCCCTTGCAATGTGAATTTACATTCCTTTTCCAATCTATGTAAATCACATTCAGCTGCCACCTTCTTCCACTCACTAATTTCTCCCTGAGAATGAACTAAACAAATATGGCAACAAGTCTGCTCCTTCCCTGTACAAAACCACACCAACTTCCCTAGCTGCATACAGTCCAATAATCTTCTCTCAGAATGTCATCCTTCACGATACTTACAAGCAGACATACTATTTATGTCAAAATGTAAGCAACATAACATTTTTAGACCATTTTTTCCCACTTCAGGACTGGCAAGCTATTTTATCCTGTCCCTTTCTGGTAATTTCAGTTTGTCAGCAATCCCTTCCTCATCAGATGTCTTCTTTATTCCTTTTTCCTGCGAGCTATAGTTTGTTTCTTCTCTGCGCACCAATTATCTTCACTCACCGCTCCTAGTTCTGTTTATCAGACCACCATATTTTGAACAATTACACTTTAAACTATAATGAACTCAATCCACAACCCTCACCAGTGACTCTCCTGTCTTGACAGTTTGGTCAGTGGCCACACTTCCAGCTATCAATGTATTTCTTTTAGTCTCCTCCTAAGTCAGTAATTTGAGTAGTGGAAAGATGTTATGTCATTTTTAAATGATAGATTTTTCTTCTGAACACTCATCCAGACAGTGGGTTTGATTTTCACCATATGCTATTAATTCTTTCCTCTTTTGGCTAAGGCTAATGAAAGGGAAACAGAGACAGACAAAGATCAGTGACTTTAAAAAGCCACAAAGACATCTGAAGCACAGCTATGGTTGATAGAAAAGATTAAGAATTACAAACAAAAGATTCCATTTACTTACATGATGTATCATCTAACCACTCGATATGAGCAGGAGGATACTCTTTGAAATAGGCAAAGATGTCCTGTGTACTCATTTCATCCACCCCACAAATGTAAATTGTGTCTAGTCTCACTTTAGGAATTGCTATAAAGAGGAAGAGATACAAAACTGACACTCATTCCTATAGAGCAAGCTTTTGTATTTGTAATACATAGGTTTATAAAGCAAACATTTTAAATAAGCTAAAGGGAAGCTGATTAAAGCAAAGCATGATGTACACCATTCTAAAACACTAGAACTTGGATTCCACAATGCAAAACTTTAACTGAGAATTAAAAAGGGAGAAAGGTGGTTGTAACATTACAAACACCGGTAGCTGCAGGTACTGAATAGCATCAAACTACCTTACAAACTTTTTTTTTTTTAAAGATGCTACTAAAGTACTTCCATTAAGTACTAAAGAGACAGAATACTAATGAGGCCTGTGACCAGGACATGGTACAAGTGCAAGGGCTTTGTGCACATCTGATGGAGAGCTGTTACAGGCCAAGGCTTAGTAGGTCCAAGATGCCAGCTGGAAAAAAGCCTTGAGAACTAACTGGATGCCAAAAGTGCCAGTCTGTTGTGTTCACATCTCCTGGCTGATCTGTTTATATTCCAGCGTGTCCAGCTTGCCATCTTAGANGTCCTGTGTACTCATTTCATCCACCCCACAAATGTAAATTGTGTCTAGTCTCACTTTAGGAATTGCTATAAAGAGGAAGAGATACAAAACTGACACTCATTCCTATAGAGCAAGCTTTTGTATTTGTAATACATAGGTTTATAAAGCAAACATTTTAAATAAGCTAAAGGGAAGCTGATTAAAGCAAAGCATGATGTACACCATTCTAAAACACTAGAACTTGGATTCCACAATGCAAAACTTTAACTGAGAATTAAAAAGGGAGAAAGGTGGTTGTAACATTACAAACACCGGTAGCTGCAGGTACTGAATAGCATCAAACTACCTTACAAACTTTTTTTTTTTAAAGATGCTACTAAAGTACTTCCATTAAGTACTAAAGAGACAGAATACTAATGAGGCCTGTGACCAGGACATGGTACAAGTGCAAGGGCTTTGTGCACATCTGATGGAGAGCTGTTACAGGCCAAGGCTTAGTAGGTCCAAGATGCCAGCTGGAAAAAAGCCTTGAGAACTAACTGGATGCCAAAAGTGCCAGTCTGTTGTGTTCACATCTCCTGGCTGATCTGTTTATATTCCAGCGTGTCCAGCTTGCCATCTTAGAGCACATGTGCAATCAGTCCAGCTTCACTGTGTATACAGCACAGAATCTGATCTCACCATGTACAGGACACAGAGTCCTACACTCATACACAAACAGCGCCCAAGGCCTTTTCAAAGAATTTAAAGATTCTTAAAGCAGCACTGGTCCAGAAGACGAATCTTGGACATGTAGCACTAGGTACCATTGCCAAACAGTAAATAAGGTACATACAAAATGTTTTCTTTTCTGGTGATGTTACAGCAAGGAGTAAAATGATAACTGTTATGAAGTAGTTTAAAAAGTAATGACACTAAAATAGTTATTACAATAGTAATCACTATTTTCTATAGTTACAGGAAAAAGTGATTTCTCTTGGCAATGACCTGGGGAAACCTCTGGAGATGCAGGAAATATTATAGTATAAATCAAGTAAAATAATTGTCAGGAAGTAAACAAAGGGATCTTTCCTTCTTGACTGTTGGATAAACTCGTACCTTTCTTCATCATATCCCGATCTAGCGCTACATTCCTTTGGGCAAGATTCACCTCAGCTCGAAAATGAAAGCGTTTTGCTCTTTGTTCCTTTTTCTCAATTGCTTCCTGCAAAATGCAAAACAATGCAGTCAAAACAGGAATCACAGCAGAGTTCTCAACAAGTAATACTGTAGGACTAGATATTTAAAATACAAGTTACCAGACAGCAACAATCTATATTAATAATGCTATTAATTCTGAAGGGATCTGTATGTCTCAGAACACAAATATAATTCATTGAAACATTACTGTGCCACATAATACTTTTAACATAGGTCCAGCAACATAATGGGGATGAAGATGCATGGAAAACAAGCTATCATGGACAGATGCTCAGCTTCCATGGTAGGAAAAGTAAGATTCTTTTTTTCCTTCCTAACAAATATACAGAGGCTGTGCTCAAAAACCCATCTCTCTTAAAACAAGCACTTCCACTACCTGGAAAATTCATCTTTTAAGAGTACTGAAATACTTCCACTCACATAAGAGGAAAAAAAAAGCTCACTTGTCTCAAAGGGCAATACTTGTTTTGCAGTATCGAGTGGCATCAATGCAATTTCAATATAAACATTTTCAGGCTTTGGCACACAAATTTTTCTACTTAAAAATGCTAATTCTTACAGTTTACAAGAGATAACCTGTACGAATGCCAAGCACAACCAACACAAAGAGAATTCTCTAGTTATTGAAAAATGCCAACAATCTGAACATGAGGGTAAGCTTCTGTGCCTCTCAGGAAAGACATGAAGTGCTTCCTCCCTTCCAGTAGCAATAATTAAAACACTTCAAAGAAACATACGACAAAAATTACCTTGGATGTTACATCTATTCCAGTAATGAAGCTTCCAGCTTTGTTCTCATATCTCCTACTTGTGTCCTGAAACAAAGCAAAATGGCAATGAAATCTCAATGAACGCTGAAAACAACACACTTGCTATGCTAAAAAAAAATCTGGCCATTTCTACGAGAAATCCATCCTCTTCTCCTTGATCATTAATTCAAGCTACATCCCTAGATAGAGAGGTACATCAGTGAGAGTTAAAGCACATCAAACGAACCAAATTTCCCTCACTACGAAGACTGTGTCCTTTTGCAATATTTAGTTTCCGTATCTGTGGCTGCTAAGGTTTCTACTGTATTGCTGCGATGAAGTACAAGTTAAACACCTTTCCTAACTATAGTTTTCATAATTTTGGTTGCAGGTACAATTTCCTTGTAAAACATGAACAGATTTAACAGTGACATTATGAAGATACCTGACTCCTGATGTTCCAATTTGCAATTTTCAGTTTCAAGAGAAGTTAAAACATCAAACCATTTCCACAATTAAACAAGTGACTTTTCCTCTATTTTTTATCATTATTTCAAAACCAGCTTCCACAACCAGCAATATGAAACATTACCTTTTTTATACACGCCCACAGATGAAAGAGTAAACATTGCAAATGAAGTGTGTGTGGGGGGGGAACCTTCTAAAACTCATTTCCATTAATCAGGATTGCTGAAATCACAAGCCTGCATTAAACAACACAGACCCTGGACCAGTGACCCAGCTCTGTGCCCTCCATTGTTTGCATATGTAACAATGGCACTTCCTCATTTGGCACCCTCAGAACCATCACCGAGTGAAGGTTTGTGGACTGAAGAACATATCTTGTCTTGCTGTTTCTAAGGGCAAATGTGTTGTTTACATGTGTGCTGCAATAATTATTTTGGCTAAAGGACTTTTTCTAGAAAGTAGGCCAGTCACAGTCTAGAAATACCAAGCCGCACACACAATCTAACCACTTTTCTTAGTAACAGAGTCAAACTTTCTCTAAAGTTACCAAATGTGAAGAGTCATTAAAAAGAAAAAAAAGATGAGAACTACAAAACAAACATATTATTTTTAAAAAGCAAAAAAAAAACCACCACTGTCAAGGGTTGATTCAATGAGCACACAGAAGTATGGCAGCAATGTTCCGTCTCTTAGGCCACGTATTTGGTAGAAGCTCAAGCATGTTGATAAATCAGCTAATTAGAGATTAGTTTCTAAAGCATTTTCCAGATACGTTTTCAGAGCAAATGCCTACTTAGGAGTTTAGATCAACTCTGACCCACTTTTACGTATTAAACCTGACCATACTAGAACTTATCCAGGAACAACCAAAAAGAAAAGAAAGAAAATCCTCAAAACTCACTCATTAGAACCCACACGCCCAATGCCTCCAACTCATTCCCTCATGGTCACCCCCCTGCTCCTAATCTACTTATCCCCAGTGTTCATTGCATCCAGCACTCCTTTTACATTCTCTCATCCGCAGCCTCCCCCTACATTCCACCACAACACCCCAACCCTCCCCCTCCCCACCACCTCCTTTATTCCCTTCGTTCCCAAGCACGCCCTGGCCGCTTCGTCTCACTTCTTGCTCCCCCGCTCCCCTCAGACACCTCCAANTCAGCTAATTAGAGATTAGTTTCTAAAGCATTTTCCAGATACGTTTTCAGAGCAAATGCCTACTTAGGAGTTTAGATCAACTCTGACCCACTTTTACGTATTAAACCTGACCATACTAGAACTTATCCAGGAACAACCAAAAAGAAAAGAAAGAAAATCCTCAAAACTCACTCATTAGAACCCACACGCCCAATGCCTCCAACTCATTCCCTCATGGTCACCCCCCTGCTCCTAATCTACTTATCCCCAGTGTTCATTGCATCCAGCACTCCTTTTACATTCTCTCATCCGCAGCCTCCCCCTACATTCCACCACAACACCCCAAACCTCCACCTCCCCACCACCTCCTTTATTCCCTTCGTTCCCAAGCACGCCCTGGCCGCTTCGTCTCACTTCTTGCTCCCCCGCTCCCCTCAGACACCTCCAAGCCCCCCNTCAATGCAATTTCAATATAAACATTTTCAGGCTTTGGCACACAAATTTTTCTACTTAAAAATGCTAATTCTTACAGTTTACAAGAGATAACCTGTACGAATGCCAAGCACAACCAACACAAAGAGAATTCTCTAGTTATTGAAAAATGCCAACAATCTGAACATGAGGGTAAGCTTCTGTGCCTCTCAGGAAAGACATGAAGTGCTTCCTCCCTTCCAGTAGCAATAATTAAAACACTTCAAAGAAACATACGACAAAAATTACCTTGGATGTTACATCTATTCCAGTAATGAAGCTTCCAGCTTTGTTCTCATATCTCCTACTTGTGTCCTGAAACAAAGCAAAATGGCAATGAAATCTCAATGAACGCTGAAAACAACACACTTGCTATGCTAAAAAAAAATCTGGCCATTTCTACGAGAAATCCATCCTCTTCTCCTTGATCATTAATTCAAGCTACATCCCTAGATAGAGAGGTACATCAGTGAGAGTTAAAGCACATCAAACGAACCAAATTTCCCTCACTACGAAGACTGTGTCCTTTTGCAATATTTAGTTTCCGTATCTGTGGCTGCTAAGGTTTCTACTGTATTGCTGCGATGAAGTACAAGTTAAACACCTTTCCTAACTATAGTTTTCATAATTTTGGTTGCAGGTACAATTTCCTTGTAAAACATGAACAGATTTAACAGTGACATTATGAAGATACCTGACTCCTGATGTTCCAATTTGCAATTTTCAGTTTCAAGAGAAGTTAAAACATCAAACCATTTCCACAATTAAACAAGTGACTTTTCCTCTATTTTTTATCATTATTTCAAAACCAGCTTCCACAACCAGCAATATGAAACATTACCTTTTTTATACACGCCCACAGATGAAAGAGTAAACATTGCAAATGAAGTGTGTGTGGGGGGGGAACCTTCTAAAACTCATTTCCATTAATCAGGATTGCTGAAATCACAAGCCTGCATTAAACAACACAGACCCTGGACCAGTGACCCAGCTCTGTGCCCTCCATTGTTTGCATATGTAACAATGGCACTTCCTCATTTGGCACCCTCAGAACCATCACCGAGTGAAGGTTTGTGGCCTGAAGAACATATCTTGTCTTGCTGTTTCTAAGGGCAAATGTGTTGTTTACATGTGTGCTGCAATAATTATTTTGGCTAAAGGACTTTTTCTAGAAAGTAGGCCAGTCACAGTCTAGAAATACCAAGCCGCACACACAATCTAACCACTTTTCTTAGTAACAGAGTCAAACTTTCTCTAAAGTTACCAAATGTGAAGAGTCATTAAAAAGAAAAAAAAGATGAGAACTACAAAACAAACATATTATTTTTAAAAAGCAAAAAAAAAACCACCACTGTCAAGGGTTGATTCAATGAGCACACAGAAGTATGGCAGCAATGTTCCGTCTCTTAGGCCACGTATTTGGTAGAAGCTCAAGCATGTTGATAAATCAGCTAATTAGAGATTAGTTTCTAAAGCATTTTCCAGATACGTTTTCAGAGCAAATGCCTACTTAGGAGTTTAGATCAACTCTGACCCACTTTTACGTATTAAACCTGACCATACTAGAACTTATCCAGGAACAACCAAAAAGAAAAGAAAGAAAATCCTCAAAACTCACTCATTAGAACCCACACGCCCAATGCCTCCAACTCATTCCCTCATGGTCACCCCCCTGCTCCTAATCTACTTATCCCCAGTGTTCATTGCATCCAGCACTCCTTTTACATTCTCTCATCCGCAGCCTCCCCCTACATTCCACCACAACACCCCAAACCTCCACCTCCCCACCACCTCCTTTATTCCCTTCGTTCCCAAGCACGCCCTGGCCGCTTCGTCTCACTTCTTGCTCCCCCGCTCCCCTCAGACACCTCCAAGCCCCCCNCCGGTCCCTCCTTCGTTCCCCCTGCCCGTGACCCCGCTGCACGCCCCTCACCGGGATGAGCTCCCGGAGCGAGCGCCTCACGGGGATGGTCTCCAGCTCGCCTTCTTCCACTTCCATAGGCTCAGGCTCCGGGCCGCGGGGCTCTGCCGTTGTCGCCGTTGCCTCTGCCTTCACCGAGATCCGCAGGCCCCGCACGGCCGCCATGGCTCCGCCAGGCCCGCCCTCCGCCCGGCCAGCGAGACAGCCCCGCCGCGGCCCAGAGCGCCGCCGCCCAGAACCACCACCGAGACTTCACAGCGGACAGAGCGCCACCGGCGCTGCAGCAGGTCCGGCGCCAAGGCGCTCAGGCGCACAGCACGGCCATAG
This sequence comes from Chauna torquata, assembly GCA_013399475.1. Classification (NCBI taxonomy): domain Eukaryota; kingdom Metazoa; phylum Chordata; class Aves; order Anseriformes; family Anhimidae; genus Chauna; species Chauna torquata. The sequence goes on from VXAL01009881.1 coordinate 141,830, forward strand.
AGACGCGGAGAGAGAGCGGCTACGCCGGCCCTCCAGGGCTACGGAGCGCGGGAGGCCTACGCCGCCATTTTCCCCTCGTCCCCCTGCCCCGTTGCGGTAGTGCAGAGGCTACGAGGCTTGCGGCCGTGTCACCGGGGAAAAATACAAAAATACAAAAATACACGGTGTGTGTGGAAATACAGAACCGGATGGAGGTGGTGGGTTGTACGGTCCGGAGCGTGTTATAGCAGGCTCTGCTTCCTACAGTGATTTTTATAAAAGTGATCTGGCTTCGGGGAACGTTCCAGTTTTTCCTCCCCTCTGTGCTATGGGAAGGTCCTGCGGGAGCAGCGAGCCCCTCTCCTGCTGTTCCTGGGCTCGGTTATTCTCTTTGGCAAGTATGGCCTTCCCACCCAAGGGTATTTCAGGAGAGAAGCCCTATCTTCTCTTGGCCTTCCTTGCGCTGCACTAAATAAACCATAGTTTTATTAATCTATTCTCATGAAACAAGTTCTTTGTTCCACTAATTATCCTAATCGTTAACTCTGCAGTTCAGCTCTATCACCCTTGGACGCAACGGACCAGAACCATGTTGTAGCCGAGGGTTTGCTCCTGCCCTGGCCAACAGCATCAGTATTTCCCCATCCATGGCATAACACCACAACTGATATGCTCTACAGCTGCGTTTCCTCAGCTCATAATCACCTGGCAATTATCATCCCCTTGGCTGTGACATCCAGCCCATTTCGTTAAGAATTCCTGGTATTTCTCTGGCTGCATGACCCTTCCATCCTGTTCAGTTTCAGACTGCTCCATTCCTCAGTTCTGCAGGTTCTCAAACCAAAAGCCTCCAGCACATCCTCTGTTATATGTCACATTTTCTCTGAATTGATGGTATGTCCCAGCAAAATTCAATAGCAAATCTTGGCATGAAGAAATTTTGCAGCTGGTAACATAAAGGCCCCTCCACTTATACATAATCCAGTGGGACTAATATATCTTCTTGCTACTCATCACACGCTCCAGGCTTATTTATTTTTAAGTCTCTGCACAGAGGTCTTTACACAATAGCTAATGTGAGTTGCATTTGCCAGAGCTATCTTTGGTGCTGACATCACATAGCCAGCTTCTGGGCAGGAACCACCAACACAGGTGATACTTCCAAACCAGATGTGAATGGTTATGGCAGAGGCCACGTACACATAGAGTGAACATATGAGTAGCGAACAGGACAGACACCTGCTGTGAGCAGCAGATTCTGAAATAATTGGTAGAGGAAACACTCCTGTGGCAGAAATGCTATTTCTTGAGGTGACAGGGAAAAAAGTAGAAGATGCACCTCATAAGTAGAACACTACTGATGTGTGATCTAGACCAGATTTACAAAGCCTAATCCCTCAAAGTAATATCTGGGGCAGGATTCTGTGACAAGTTGTCTTGCACTGCTGCTATTAGAGTGCAGATGGAGCCTTCAGTTAACCCAGATGTTTCCTTGTTTTGTTTTAACATCCTTGAATGTTGCCTAGGACAGACAGTTGCTACACAGCCATACTACAACCCTCTCTGCTTGGCATGATTTCAAGACTTGCTCATTGAACTCAGCAAGAAACCTTCTACTGATAAACCGTGGCTTTAGATCAGTTGCCAAAGTTTTATTGCTCCTTAGGAAAAAAATCATCTCTAGGCTGACTGGCAGGAACAATCAAATCAGGAGAGGAAAACCAGGCCTGGGTGCCACTGGGGCTTTTACTGCCAGGTAGGTGAATGGAATATTCTCTGGATATTTTACAGCTTCTTTCAAAATCTTGTTATGAACTGTGAATTCTTCAGAATTACAAATTGATCTAGTTTTATTCTTCTGAATCTGTGGCCAAGAGCTCTGTTGTTGTTTCCCACTCATCTCAGGCTGCAATCCTCTGCATGTAAAAGGCCAGTGTAGGAATGCAGGTTGCTGCAGAAGGGCTCCACCTTTATTGTTGTAGCCTTTGTGCAGGAAGGATGGGTGAATGGTAGTAAACTGCTGATGAGTGGAAGTATTAATTATGGGAGGAAAAAGGAATTTGGAAGAGGTTACCGGTCATTACCTGGAGAAGCCCTAAGCAAGGAAAGGCTGATAAAAATAATGAAGGACAGAGAGCGATTCAACAAGAAATCATTCCAACATAAAAGCAGCAAAAGGAGCTGCTTAGAGCAGGGAAAAATTATTCATTTCCCCATCACTGACCAGCAGAGGGAACTCTTGCAACAAGATTCCCAACTGCTTGCAGAAGAAACAAACCTGATGAAACCCTCCACCAACTCCTGTAGTTTTCTGGTTCAGCTGAAAACACGGGGAGATGGGGTACAAGGGTGGGGACTGGGAAGGGAGCAAAAAAAAAAAAAGTCTGCAGGCCCTCAGTCAACAGGAGACTTTTTTACAGTGGTCTGGCAGGAGTCAGAAAAATAGTGAATTTTACCACTGTAAGAAAGTTCTGTTTTGTTTGTTTGAAGTCTGTGAACCACTAAACAGTATGGACATACTTTCTTGCTGGTGTGATTTAACTCCTAACAGCCTGGGCTCTCAACAAGAATCTGCAGCTTTTCAAATCTGTGAAAAACCTGGGCACAGAAGTGTGCTGTTTCTGCATCTGGCTAGCAAACTCCACACATCACCAGGCAAACTTAGGACTAGGATCCAAATAGATCATGATTGGCTCCTACCTACAGTCCATCTGGAGAAAGAACAGGATCAGCAGAGGAAGGATGTTCATTTGTTAAACCATCAGATAAGCAGAAGTCAAGCACCTGGTGTTTTCTTGTATTTGGTGAACTGCAGCCTCCCACCTGTAAGACAGAGTATTTTCTCATTGGCATATTGCCAGGTTAATACGACCCTAGTTAACTGACACAATTCCAAAGTCCCATCCATGAGCCAGTTACAGGGCCTCTAAGTGCTCTACAAGAAAGCAAAGATGCTGTCAGCCAGGCAGGAACACAGCATCGTCACAGTTAAGGAGAGCTGTGCTCTAACATTATGTTTATGCAAGTGCTGCCACATGGAGGCCACGCAGTTGAAAAAGCACATTCCTTTCTGGAAAAAGCTCACAGAATTGAGTAAAGCTGGAACACAATTCAATACACATTTATCCAGACTCTAAAGACATTACTCTGGAACTTGGATAACAATCTAAAACCGGTAAGTATTGCTCCATCCTTACAGACATCATTCTTAATTGTCCACACGCGCACACGCACATTCCTCTGTGGCACCAGTGGAAGTTAAGCAATTCTCTGTTTGCAGGCCCCTGTGGTAACACAGTCAGTGAACTCTTCTGGGTAAAAATAAGCTTTTTCTTTTCCAGGGCTATTTTTAACCCAGAACAGCTCACTGGCACGACTCAGCCCCATAAAAACAGCTGTGTTGCTACAACCATGGGGTGGGAATGTACAGCTGGCAGAGAAGATGAGGGCAGGAACTGCTGGTGCTGGTACAGCTCTGAAGGAAAGAAGACAGCAAGCTGCATCTTTAACGTGCCTGTCACGAATGCAGACAAGCCTGGTTTCACACAAGTGACTACGGCAAGCAATAAGAGCTGGGAAGCCATGAGGGAACGGGGACACTCAGGGGGCTATCCTGCCGCCCTCCCGCCTCCTAACGGGACGCACCAGCTGCGGAGACAAGTCCTGGCCACCCTGCCGGGGCCCAGACCGGACTACACCGGGCCCTGCTCCCGCCGGGCTGGGACAGAGAAACCGGTGTGAGGGCACCAACCGGAGCATGAGGAAACCGGCCCTGGAAAGGGCCGGCTGCTGCTCTCGGGTACCCAGAGGGACCCCTCCCGGTCACGGAGGGACCTCGCCGATCCCAGCGCCCCGCAGGGGGGACGATGAGGCCGCACAGCCCGCCGCTCCCCTCAGCGCCCCGCCGCCAGCTCGCGCTCCGCGCCCCCCCGCACCTCAGCGCGCATGCGCAGCGCGCCAGCAACCCTCCCCTCCCACTCCTGCCTCCGGGCCGCGCGGGAAGATGACGTCACGCCTTCCCCGCGTCTCCCTCGTGAGGTCACATCCGGTAGGTGAGGTCAGGGCAGGGGCCGCCATTTTGGGTGGCAGGGCTGGGCGCGGAGCGGGGCACCGCGGGCGGCGGCGGCGGCCCGCGGGACGGGGGGAGCGAGTGCGGCCTGCGGGCGGGCGNAGGACCGGGCGAGCTGGTACTGGGGGCGGCTGAGCCGGGCCGAGGCGGTGTCGCTGCTGCAGGGGCAGCGCCACGGGACCTTCCTGGTGCGCGACTCGGGCACCATCCCCGGCGACTTCGTGCTCTCGGTGTCTGAGAGCTCCCGCGTCTCGCACTACATCGTCAACAGCCTGGGGCCGGCGGGAGGCCGGAGGGCCGGCGGCGAGGGCCCTGGGGCCCCGGGTGAGTGACCCCCAGGGCTAGCGGTGCCCCTCAGCCCCTGCCGCCCCGGGGAGAGCGGCCGGGGCAGCCGAGCCCCGGTGCGCTCCTTTTCACGGGCGGCTCCGCCCTCCTCCCGGGCGGTATTTCAGGTCGTGAAGCTCTTTGTAGAGGAATTAAGTCGCGTCTTACAGCTGGAGCTACTGGCCGAGCCGAGACGTTTGTCTACACCTGCCTTCCAGTGACCTAATCTCGTAGTTAAAGGAGTACTGGAATCGAGCGCTGGTTGCAGCCCTCCTGAAAGATCCTGCAGTTTTAGTGCTTCACACGTTCGTTTTCATAAAACAGTTAACGATAACTAATAGATGTGATATGTCATCTCAGCCTGGAGGCGGGTCTGTGGAAGTGTCATTTAAAAAGTTGAATTCTGACGAAATAGTTTTGCGTTAGAGGGCAGGCTGTAAGGCTAAACTTCCGAGTCGCGAATCAAAGAATTAGGTGGGTGATTTAAGTAGTGGGATCTCCTCAGGAATGTAAAGGCAATTGTTCCTTTAAATCAGATATGAAGTTCAGGGTAGTCTCCCCCTCCTCCACACCGTGTGTGGAAAGGGAGGATTTGATATTATTTCTCATGAACTTAACATCTAATAAGAAAATAATGCATTTAAATTAACACTTACAGAGTAGAAGACACTGATTGTGTTAGAAGGAAAACTGTGCCGCAGGAAGCAGTGTTCTTGAAAGTACAAGAGCCCCCAGCAGTGCACAATCCTTGGATGTGCGAGTGAGAAGGTTTAGTTAAAAGGCAGCAATATCCCTGCTGGGGGCATTACTGAAATTGGTAGAGGAGCCACTCAAGTGTGCATACTAATGCTTACAAAATGATGTGGGTGTATTGCTAGCATCTCAGAAACCACTACAAAGTTTAGAAGTCTGTGTAGTAAGAGATCTAACAGGCTTGGTAAAAAGTAAAGTGAGTACATGAATTGCTGCAGAGACAGTCATTTTCTAGTGTAGATGTGTATGGTCACTTCCTGTATTGGGAAGATGCAACAGTATTTGCTATGTGAAGGATTTTTCAGTCTCTACACAGACTGTAGTTGATTAAGAAAGAGATAATCTGAAAAAAAAAAAAAAAAAACCTGTTGCCAGTAGGTTTGCCCAATTATACAGTGATCTATCCTGCCCAGGGCAACATTTAAAAGTGGCAAATTGGGGAAAGCCTGAAGTCATTGTGTTTTTATCCCAGGAACCTAACAGAGCTGCAGAGTATGCTCAAGTCCTAAAAAACTCCATGAGGTTGAAGTTAAAGGTGACTGAATTCAGCTGGAAGTAAAGTGGGTAGTTAACTGGTTTGCAACAAGACGTGTTACATTCCTTATTGTTTCGTGTCTGTCAAGACAAAGGTTTGTTTTCATAGCTTCGTGGAGGCTTGATGCAGGAAATGCGCGACTCATGTTATGTAGAGCCGAATAAGCTACCAGGATGGTTTGTAGGGGAATCCCTCCTGATGGAATTTTAAAGATGGTAGAGGTGAAAAACACTGAAGTATGTGTGCCAGTCACTTTGCTGGGCAGTTGTTTTCTGCAGAGTCGCTCATCTGTGGAAAAACAATATTTTTCATGTTATTGAATGCGTAGTCAGCCTTACTGTGGTATCTATCACCTTGGTAAATAGCCGTTCTAACTTCTTTATTATGTTACACTCTTAAGCTCAGTAATGTTTTGTGGTGTTCTATGGACTGGGTTACTTAGGAGTTTTAAAACATTTTTGTTTTGGTGTTCTTTTTAAAAATCACGAAATGCCCCTTAGGTAGTTATCTTCTGTTTTTAAATGTTTATGTACTCTAGAAGACTAGCTGCGTAGGCTGTTGGCACGGTAGGCTTAATATGTATTTAAAAGTTTAATTATTTTTGGTAGGGCTTTTTTTTTGTGGATATTATGAGAATAGGTGGTGCTTCACTCCTGCACCACAGATACTTCTATGCTGAAATTTTAGTGGTTTTAAATAAATGCCTCCGTGCTGATGCTGCTTGCTTTTCACACTCAAACCAAAGAAAGAAGGCGGGTGTGCGTGTATTAAATTACATTTAAAGTGTAATTGTTTCTTTCAGAAAAAGTGGGGGGGGAATGTTCTGCAAGGGAAGGGAAATGGAATCATTGGTAGAAGATTGAAGATGATTACATGTTTGGATAGGGAAGGTAATGCAGTAAAATGAGGCAAATGTTTGTAAATCATCATGCTTTTTTATTGTGGTCAAATTAAAACATCAGGAAGATCAACTTTACTATGTTAATTATCTGTATGGTATAATTTTTTTAGTGACTGATTATGTAGCAAATGTACACCTCTCACTGGGAAACCTAAATGTACCGGATCAGGTTCTTAGGTTAATTTTTTGTTAGCTTCAGTAAGTGTGTGTGATTCATGACTGCTTGAACACTGGTGCATGCAGGTGATACTAGGGACGTAGCTTCAATTCAGAATGAATGAGATGAGAAGCTTTGGCTTCCCTAGTATAAAACGCCGTACTGTCACAAAAGTGAGAATTTCTTCCATTTCTGAAGTATTAAAAAAAAAAAATTGCTAACTTTTTGGTAAATTTGCCTTTATGCTGATATGCTGCAGTTTCCAACTTCTTGCAGGCAATTTTTCAGCATAAGGAAGAAAGAATTTAACAGAACTTCCCAAAATAACTGCATCTTCCTGAAATGTTTTAAGGCCATTAAAAGAAATAGGATAAATCACTGAATTACGGGGAAGAAAAATGCTTCGTTTCCAGTAGAGATGGAGATCAACAACTGAATCGGAATTAGGGTATCATTTGAGATCAAATATCACAGGCTACAGAAATCTCAAACTAGACAAAGTACTACACGCAGGCTTTATCATGGTAATGGACAATAGAGGAAATATTTAAATACATCGTGTTTGCAGTTTGACATACAACTCCGGGGTAAAAATGTATGATTTGCACTAAAACAAAATGCGTAAAATGTCTAAAGAACATGCTTCCCATTGAAAGCACGATGTGATAAGGCCACAAACCTCAGTTGTGAAATTTTTCTCTGAAGTAGGAAATAAGGACAGATACAGTGTAGAGGGTGTTGTTTTCAATAAGTGTGGATTTTAAAAACATGTTTCTTGCACTTCTAAGTGACCTCCATTTGTGATTTTTAAAAATTCAGGTTGTACTTCCTGGAATCGTATAATGATGGCCATACTCAGCTCTTTATATGACACCTGTTTTTTTTTGATATTAAGATCCTAAAATACAAACTATTGGAAGCTTGGAAAGCATATGCATTAGACATCTGCTTTTCTCTCATCCTCTGATTATCTGCAGAAATAGCAATAAGCAACTTGTGTGAGAATTTTCTCCTGGCATGAGTAGAGCGTTTTTCGGGAGTCAGTGAATGGGGTTTTACTGTTATTATAGAGCGTTCTTGGGTACTTGTACCTCTGTACTCATGCCTGAGCAAAATGAACAACAACAAAGGAAAAAGGTGTCAGTATGAGGATGGGGGAAACACAGGCTGGAATGTGATGCTTTCGTATATGCTTTGGGAGGAAACTGGCATACATCCCTGTAATGTCTGTCTTTGAAATGAGAGCCTTGTGTCTCAGCACCCTGAATGCTAAGAACAGCCTTTCTTGCCCAAAACACGCTTTTGAAGGCAGGGTGTGTGTGTGTGTCTTATGGAGTAGGTGTAGCAATGAAAATGAAAACCTATATTCCTGTGAAGTGTTCCCTGCCCTAAAAAGGAGAGCTTACCAAAGCTTAGGGATAAAGGGAAAACTCCCTAGTGGCACTAACACAACGGGAGTGAAGAGAGAAATGTAAAACCCCTGAGATATGATGAAGTGAGAAGCCGCTCTGTGGTTATGCCACCTGCCCGCAGTCTCAAGAAGCAGAATATTAGGTATTTTATTTAGAACATATATCAACAATCTTTTCCACGTTGACACAAAGCCAACCAAGTGTAAAAGCGTTTTGTCAAGAGGGCATGTATATTGTAGAGAACTGACAGGGTCTGGATTTGAAACTTACTTTAATTACGGGCTACTTTGGATTTTAACACTTTCCTCACCCTCCTGAGAGCAGAGGGTTTGCTAATTGTTTTGATGTGCTGAAGTGGATGGAATCGCGTTAAGTCCTAGCACAGATGGAGCTAGGATGGAGTAAGTGAGAAGGGTGCTACTCAGCTCTTTGCCTTTCTGATTCAAAGGAGACATCTTAAAGAGCTGAGCAGTTCTGCTGCTGGAGGTGCAAACTGAGCTTCTATCTTTTCTTCAGCTGTGCAGAGCTGGAGAGAAGGGAACAGAACTTCTAGTATTTCAGTTGTCTGGCTTTAATAGGAAGTGACTGAAGTTCCTCTAGTAGCTAGGCTTACCTTGACACACATTCTCCTCATCCTGAGAGCCCTCAGAAGATGCAGACAATATGCTGCTAGAGCTTGTGCCTTCAGGAAAACTATTCCAGGGTCATGAAGGAAACCAGCTGTACTTCTCCAAAAAAAAAAAGAAAAAAAAAGAAAAAAGAAAAGAAAACTTGCCTTGTTGCTCTAACTTCCTTGTGGTAGATATTGCCTTAATTTTTTCATTGGCCTACAGGTATGAGAAGTGTTGCAGTCAAACAAGAAGCTGAAGATTTCTTCTAAGCCTGAAATCTGTTAATCTTTGAATTTCATTATACAAGGGAATGACAGGACTTGGAAGCTCCTAGTGAATAGAATTATTTCCCTGCTACATAGCTGAACATCATTCAGCTCATTAACTTGTAGCTGAACAAGAGTATACACAAAAGACTTAAACTAAAGAGTTTACCACTTGCTTGGTAAGGTGTAGTTGTATTTTATTTCCAACCTGTGCTTTTCTAACTGTGACTTTCAACTTAGTCTTTTTTTGCTGAATTTAGAAGTCTTCTAATTAAAATTTTCCAAGCAGTGACTAGGTTGCTGCCTTTATATTCTTTGGCAATTTGAAGTAAGCTCGTAGATTTCTTGTCACAAAGGCCTTGTTTTCCAGACCTCAGGTTTTTGTAGCTGCCATCTGTTTTTAAAACAAAAGTATCAGAATTGCTTGTGGTGTTTTGGGAGTGTTCTTTTTGTGAAAATAATGTCACTCCTCTCTGCTGCTTATCTGTTCTTTCAAGGATCTTATTGATCTTTCTGATCTTAGGATATATTTGAAGGAGCTGTGTTCTCCTACTCCTCAGTTGTGCAAAATATATTTTGGCATACTCTTTTCCAGGATACAGTACAGTGATTTCAGTCGTTCTTTCCTTATACATAAGGCTTCAGTGAACTTTCCTCTTAAGAGTCCAGCTTCGGTTTTATTCAGGTGCATTTGGCAACCACTTCAGGCTGTTATGCGTGATTTCAAGAGGGTGAGCCTTGTTTTTTTTTTTCTTTTTGAAAGACACCCCAGAAAAACTTCGTTCATCCTACTAACTAATGATTTTGGTGCTGCCAAAGCTGATGAATGTTACTATTGAACTGGTCATTTCCTATGAGTTTTAAGATTTTTATATGTATGCTTTTTTTGACGGAGATGGAGATCGCAGTTTTCTAACTGAGTCAGTTTTGCAGCAGGTTTTGCAAAGGTAAATCAGTGTTTCAGGCTCTATAGTTGTCATGTGAAGTCAGTTCCATGTCGGTGAACTTACCTTTCAAATACAGGAAATAGGTGCAGAACCTATTATAGGTGAAGAACTTATTTTTCTTCACTGAAATAGGAAAAGGTTCTTCACCAACAGGGTGGTCGGGCACTGGAACAGGCTCCCCAGGGAAGTGGTCGTGACCTGGAGTTCAAGAAGCGTTTGGACAACGCTCTCAGACATACAGTCTGATTTTTGGGCGCTCCTGTGTGGAGCCAGGAGTTGGACGCGGTGATCTTTGTGGGTCCCTTCCAACTCAGGATATTCTATGATTCTATGAAATATTCTTTCCAGACACCTTTGGACATTAGAAATTGTCTTCTTCATGTCACTTCAAAGATCTTTGCTGCCCTGGTCCTCTTAAAGTTTCTGTGGCTTTTTCTTTTGACAGAAGTGTCTGTATAAGCCTGATCCTTAAAGGTTCACATATAAAAGAGTAGCAAATGCGTGCTTGTGTTTCTGTCACCAGGTTAGTCTGAAACTTGATGCCTACTTGTTGTGAAGCATGGTTTCCCACCTCTGGTGTTAGTGGGAGTGCAGTATTCCCAGATCGTGTTACATGCTTATGTAGTGAACTTAAGCTGTTTCAGTGGTGCAGGGATGCTGCTTGTCTGGCCCGAAGTAATCTCCTGTGAGACCACTGAGCTAAGAGCTGCCTGTGAGATGAAATTCCAGAGTTCTTGCTTCATCTAGAGCTTTAAGTTACATCTCATCAACAAAAGTTGAGGGTTTTTTATGCATCTTTTCAGCATTATGCTTTGAGAGAATAAGGTAGAATCTTACTCCTCCTTCCGTGCCAGGTCCATGCTTCATACCGATATTTACATTAGCTTCCTTATCTCTTGGTGAAGCCAGTTTGTTTTGTGGGATTTTTTGGTAATTTTTGAGGATATTGCTTTTGTTTTTTGGCTCATTGCAGTTGTGCTGATTTCTTCTGAAAGTCTTTCAAGCCTGTTAATGCATGCAAATGTGCATTTTCCAATGACTTAGTTCTGCTCCTTTGAATTTTCTGTAACCCACTTCACTGATGTTTCTTTTCCTTCAGGAACTTCAGAACTTACTTATTAGGTGTTTGTCTGTGTTGATCTTATTGAATCTGCCCTTTTCTCTATTAGAACCCCTTTTCGCACTCTTGAAAGACCTTCTTGTCAGCTTTCCGTGCTGACAGTGCTGCTTTGAAGGGGGTTTTGGATCAATGACAGCCTGAAAAATTCTACTAGCTTTGTACTTGAGGGCTAAGTCTTAGAACTGTTAGATATTCCCTGCAGGGAAACAGACTTGCAGAGTAAGCATCTCTTTCTTGCTAAAAGAGTTACTCATTAAAGCATAAATCTTGTCCTCTCCGCTACCCTCCCTCAGCCTTCCACAAGTCTTCCCATAACTGATTGTACAGTGTATGGTGCATGGTGGAAATGGAATATCATGTGTATGCTCTTCCTCAGCTGAGCTTGAAGAACGTAAAAATGAAAAAAAAAAAAAGTGCAGCGCACCGATTGGAAATGGATATCTGCGCTTTGATGCTTCTAATGTCTTGAATATGAACATCTGTATTTTAATGGATTTGAGGCTCAGATTTATAGCTTAGGCTCCATCTGACAAATATGGCAAGAAAACTGCAAGAATTGAGATTAAAAGAACAATTTATACCTGTTATGAAAACACATTGTTGTGTTGCTGAGCTGAGCAGTTTCCTGTAGTGTCCGTCTGTAACCCAAGATACATTACAACAGGTAAATGACCATTATTGCAATGTTGTCATTTTGAAATCACTTCGAACTGCAAAAGAGAAAGTTTAAAAAACAAAACAAAAAAACACTTTCTTGAAATTGTACCAGAATTTTGTTTGCTGTCCAGATTTAGAGTATACAAAGGGGAAAAAAAGGAATTGTCTGTTTAGTGAAAATTGTATAGGCTCCTCTGAAACTCAGGTGTACTGAACGTTTTTATCTGTTGGGTCCGTATAACATTGATGGATACAAGACACTTCTGTCATAATTCAGGAAGTTTGGCAGTGTCGAACAATTTGTTACATACTTTTTCTTTCGCTGACAAAATCTTTAAATCTAAAACTCTATCCTTACAAATAGGATAGTGCTGCCTTTAATTAGAAATGCACAGAAGAGCTGAATATGATGGGTGTTGATATAAAGATGACCAAATTCAATATCAAATTACTTATCTGTAAATATATTAGTCTTAGATGTTTAATTTACAGTTCTAACTGTTGCGTGCTCTCTTTGTTGACACGTTGCTTTCTTCTTTCAGGGTTGAATCCCACCAGATTTCGAATAGGTGACCAGGAGTTTGATTCTTTGCCATCTTTACTGGAATTCTACAAAATACACTATTTGGACACTACAACCTTGATAGAACCAGTTTCCCGATCCAGGCAGAATAGTGGCATTATCCTCAGACAGGAGGAAGCTGAGTATGTGCGAGCTCTCTTTGACTTTAATGGAAATGATGAAGAAGATCTTCCATTTAAGAAAGGAGACATACTGAGAATCCGAGATAAACCTGAAGAGCAATGGTGGAATGCAGAAGACAGCGAAGGAAAGAGGGGAATGATACCTGTTCCTTACGTCGAGAAGTATAGACCTTCCTCTGCTTCAGTATCTACTCTGATTGGAGGTAACCAGGATAGTTCCCACCCACAACCACTGGGTGGGCCGGAGCCAGGGCCCTATGCCCAGCCCAGCATCAACACTCCGCTCCCTAACCTTCAGAATGGCCCTATTTATGCCCGGGTTATCCAGAAGCGAGTCCCTAATGCCTACGACAAGACAGCCTTGGCTTTGGAGGTACATAATGGGCAAAACTTAGAAAGAAGAGATCTGTTCAAGGGATTTCCCTTTCAAGCACATTGTAGATTTGTAGGAATAAGAAAGGGAAAAAGCATTGTTAATGCTGGTTTTGCATCATGATTATAAGTTATGGATAAAAATATTTTTTTTTAAATAAGTGACTAGAGTCACTTATAGCATGTTTAGGCTACTGAACCAATATTGTGTCTTTTGTCAAACATAATATCAGTGTTTCCCCATCCATGTTTTCACTTCTGAAGTCTTTATTTTCAGGGGGGAGGGAGAGGGAGAGGGACAGTTCATAAAGTTGTGTGTCTGAACCTGTGTTCAGTGTTGCTTGCCTCACTCTGGTCTTTCACTGTCAGCAGTTTAAAAGCAATCAGTGGAAGCACTGATAGTCACTTGGAAATTACACAGACTAAGACAATGATGATCACATGCAGGGTTTTATTTTAATGTCTTGACCTCAAGCAGATTACTTCATTTTTCAGTTTGTGAAGCAGGTACGTGTATTACAACTCAATAGGGAGGTCTCCGGTAAAGCAGTGATTGATGGAGTATGATTTGTAATAAAGCAGTGAGTTTCCCTAAGGTTGATTCACTTCCTGATATGATCAAATACTTGTACGTGCCCTTTTTTTTCCCTCTTAAAAAGGAGAATAGTGCTCTATCTCTACACATCAAACAGTTTATCCCCCAAGTTACATTTGAGGAAATTGAGACCAAGGTATTCTAAGTGGCAGACCTTTGCCTTAGGATGATATGTAAATTGTATCCTTTAATCTAGGCTTTCTTTGAGCTAAAGGCTCTGGAATTTCCTGATACCTAATTGGCTTCCTGTTTATATAACATTTTAAGTACTTGGGAAAAAACAGTTTCTGTGCTGAGTCAGAGCATCTCCTCTCCACTCTTAAATACTTTGTTTAATCTTGCATAGCACAAAATGCACTTCAATACTTCAGCAATGTGGCAAGCGTATATATGTGTCTTTAGCACAGAATTGGCAAACGTAGCACATTCCACAGATCTGATAATTGATATATAACCTGGGAGATGTGAATTTTTTTCCCCACTGTACGTAAAAATTTGTCTAAGGAAGCAGTGTAAATATATTCTAAGTTACTATGTGTTTTGTTACACTTCTGAATTGAGAGAGCCCGGATACAGAATGGAGATTTTGGGGTTGAGAAGCATGTATAGAAATTCGTGCCAACTCACCAAATTCTAGGGAGGTATGCAAAGGTTTTACCCTTCCAACTTTCACAATGCCTAAAATGATGTTTTCTTTACTCTGTCTTGCTACCTTCACCCAGCCACCTCCTGGAGCTTCAACATATTCCTGAGTGTTGTGGAGTGTTGCAATGACCAGATGTTAGATTTTCTTTGAGACATTGGAGATTATATTGTGGTATATTTATCAAAATCTTTTGCCTTTCTTTCTGGATTTTGTTTTTAAGCTTTAATTGACCACAGCTTGCTACCAGTATTCCCTTAAGCTTAACTTTACGTTTTATTTCATTTAAAACAGTACGCCACCAAACTGGTCAAATCACAATTTGGTAGCATGGAGTAAAATGGGGAGAGTGAGAAAATACTGGTAATCTAGGCTGTTGTAAGCAACCTGAGTGAAAGCAAAACCTTGCACGCTCAAGAACAGCTTGCGAGTGCCATGGCTGATTTTCTGTTAGTCTGATCCTCTTCGCTAAAACTCACGTGTTCTGTCAAGTATGCTGTGCTCTGGAAGGTGCAGTTTCATGGGGAACATCTCTCTGTCCTGAACTAATTCGCACTACAGCGCTCTTCTACCAGCTCAAGCTAATATGCTAGATAGCAGAAGTGTTTGGGGAGGGAGCGACTGAAAAGTTGGCGGGCTCTGCCCATCTGTGTGAGGTTATAAGTTTCTTTATATAAGGTTATAAGTTTTTTTATATATTTCTGCCTTTCCATTAGAACAATGGCCTTCATAGGCCTTGTAAAATTATTTAAATACTTGCTGGTTGACAGGTTGGACCTCTTGGTTAGAATGATGTATACCTGTCCTGCTACAGCTCTACATTTAAAAAATGCAATAATAGTGGTAGTTCTTTATTCTGTATTTAATATTGGGAAAATTCAGTTTTAAAACTTGAGGCAGTTATCACTGCTTCTAATTGGCCTTCCTAGCATCTTTGCACCCTTAATCATTTCAGATCACGATGTTACTGAATTGCTTTAAACGTCCATACAGGAAAAATGTGCACTTCACTTTTCCCAAGTTTTTCCTTCATCCTGTCTATCAAAGTACTGTTTCTTGTCTTTTTTTTTTTAACCATTCCCTTTCACTTCATGGTGTTTCTTTGTTTATTTAGAGATCTCTTTCTTTGATGACTTAGTAGAAAGCATTAGGTAAATCTTTTCAGACTGTTTTTGCCCAAACCTCTTAAATATAAATCTAGAATTTTTTTCCTCCAAATGAAAACTCATAGCCTTAAACTGTGCAATATTTGTGGGTGGGGTTTGATCCCACTGTTTGTCCTAAGCAAATAGGCTCTTAACATCAAACATTTTTGGCCCAAACTGCAAACAGAATTATCTGCACTGTTAGGTTAAAACTGACATGGTTTTGAAGAGCTCAAAGAAGGAGGGTCAGAGCAAATTGTGTTCTAATAAAGACTGTGCTGTGTTATGGAAGAAAGATTTAGCAGAAGATTGCATTTATTTTGCTTGTAACTGGACCTATTCAAGTTGTCGTCAAGTCTATATTAGTTAAAAGAAAAGAGGGTGGAAAAAGGGAGGATCTATATGGTAAACAACCGAGATCTTCCCCCCCTCTGTAACAGTAGCAGAACTCTACTGTTTTGACCTTTCCAAAGAGGAATACTTGGAATAAAACCACAGCATCCAAAAGTCTTCACGTGAAGCTTCATTTTTGCTTTAAAGTGGCATATGGGATATATTTAGTTCTAAAACTTCTCATGAAGACTGGCTTTATAGCAGGGTACAGTGCTTTGCTTTGGGTTCTCTGCTTGGTGGGGTGATGCACACTAGACTAATAATACAAAAAGTCACCGTTAAAAGTGAGGAGAATTCAGAGGGAACATCCACTTCTGGTGTATAAGTTTGGAAGTTCCAGCAATCG
This sequence comes from Chauna torquata, assembly GCA_013399475.1. Taxonomy (NCBI): domain Eukaryota; kingdom Metazoa; phylum Chordata; class Aves; order Anseriformes; family Anhimidae; genus Chauna; species Chauna torquata. Next base: position 157,760 of record VXAL01009881.1, read on the forward strand.
TAATAATGGGTAGCTTTGTTGAAAGGTTCTCTGTGTTGTCTTCAAGAGAGTATTTGAACTATAGATTAATATGCAGAGTTTCAAAGCAGATCTAGAAAGATCTGTAAGTTATTGAGGAGCTAATGGAGCCATTTTACAAAGCTAGCATTTGTGAAGTGTCCCATGCTTACTTAAAGTCAGCCCAGCTTTGCTAGGTATAGGGATATCTATATATAAACTGTGAATGAAAGATTGTATTGGGGAGAGAGAGGTTGCTAACTGGAATTACTGTAACGGTAAAAAGGAATATTTGAACTCGGAAGTCTTTGCTCTTTCAACAGTTATTAAAATGCAAGTTTCAGGTGTAGCTTCCTATAGTAATGAGAATTCATAAATGGGTGTCCCACTGCTGCAATGATCCTTAAATGTCCATTAAAACCATTTAAGGGGAGGATGAGCTTTTTTCTTTCCGACTGGGTTGGAGGTTATATACTTTTCTGTTGAAAGCTGGTAGATGGACTGTATCCAGATCTGAAGCAATTTGAAGCATCTAGGATAGTGTTCTTGTAATGGTTATGATTAGGAAATAAGATTTTCTGTTTCTAATGTTGTTACATTTATTCTTATCCTTACTAAATTATAGCTAACGTATTGTTTTGGTCAACAGAGTATTTTTATTGGTACAACCCCCAGTGATTATTAGCAGTAGCACAATGATAAATACTGCATGACTAAATTCCTAAAGAGGCAAAACTAGCCTACAAAAGTCAAGGAAAGCTTCCTTTTTGCCTGTAGCAAATATGTAGCAAATATGTGGATTTTCTTCAAAATATGGTTCATGAAAATGTCTATACTAATTACTACAAAAGGAAAAAAACAAAGCTACAGAAACAATCCCCACTGTGCTTCTCATTACCAGAAAGTAATCATCAGATTTATGGGAAGCTTAATTAAATGTCCGTGTAATGTTTTGAATTTATGAACTGTTAAAAGCTGTTTTGGCAAAAGATTGCAAGTGATTAAAACCTGTAAAGTTAATGGAGAATGGTCGCATCTTAAATTGTTTTCCTTATTCTTCATTCACTGCCTGGAAAGTGAGAACAATGAGATTCTATTTTGGATGAATTGGGAACACAGTGATGAGCATGTATGTAAACTAGTAAACTGTTATTCAGTGAATTTTTGGACAAAATGAGGCTGTGCCTTGAGAGTTCATTTACAGCATTAGTAAAAGAAAATAGAGTATATCTGTCCCAAAAGCATTTTCTGGCTGTGAGCTGGGAAGAATTCTGAAAACCACTGTGTTAATTGTAAATAAAATTATTGATAACATTCTAGATGGGGGTAGAAATGAGTAGGCAGCTTTTCAAAGTTGCGGTTGTTCTTCAGTGACTGCCTTTGTAAATTATGCTTTCTTAGGTTGTGTAAGTGGTAGTTAAAGTACCCTTCAAGATACAAAGGAGTTGGGGACTGATTAGACCTACACTGTTTTGAACTACATAACTATACAGCCTTGAGAAAACATCTGCTGTGCAGTTTTCCACCTTTGTCAAAGGGAGACGGTACCTTTAGAATTGGTTTTGTGAGTACTGGGTTGGAAATTAAAATGAGATACATTACTGTGCTTTTATTTAGTGGAGTACATTAGAACTGGATACTTTTTAAACAGAGCATATTGTTTTGTCAGTCCATAGTATAGTAACCATTCTTTTATTTCTCTAGCCAAACAATTTGGGTGTAAGAGGGAGAGGGCATCAGTTGTCTTCACTATACCCATGGAATTTATCTGAGAAATTCATGGTTAAAAAGACTGAAAGATCATCCGGCCTTGCCTCTGGTAATGGCTAGCTGTGGATGCTGAAAGAGTAAGAACAGGGCAACCTTATGGCAATACTTGCCCGCACATTCTCCCAGCGTTTCATAATCTGTGGCTATGTTAATAAAGCCCCCAGTTATCCTGCACTCTTTCAATAGTACCTGAGGAGCACTTAGAGGAATTTCAAAAATAAGGAGCCATTCAGCTTGCAGAGTAGTGATCACTTTGTACACCTGCAGTCCCTCCCTCCCTTAATGAGGTTGTTGATGCAGTACAGGCAGAGTGCAAGGCTCTGTCAATTCAGCCAGATCCATTTATCGTGATAGCAGCTGATGTCAAGGCCCAGAAGTGCTCTGGAAGAATGGTGTTGGGTTGCAGGCTAGAGGGTAGTTGTCACCTAACCTAGGTATGCTTCTTTTTCTTCATATTTCTTCAGGAGTGAATACCATTGGGTGGTAGGCTGGTGTATCAAAAATGGTTAAGACTAAAACTATTTTTTTTGTAGAAGTGCATCTGGTACACTTGGGTGATATGACACCAAAGGGGAGGCGTAGCAGCTCATCCTATGTGTTTTTATGAATTATAACACTTCTTTATTTCTTAACCTGCAGGTCGGTGAGCTGGTGAAGGTCACAAAGATTAACGTGAGTGGTCAGTGGGAAGGAGAATGTAATGGCAAACGTGGTCACTTTCCATTCACGCATGTCCGCCTGCTGGATCAACAGAATCCCGATGAGGACTTCAGCTGAGTGTGGCTCAACAGTTGCGCTTGCAGATGGGAACAATCTCAACTTGTTTTTATTGCAGATGCCATCAAGACTATGTTCCGACAGATGTTGAAAGCGGTATTGCTTGTATAAGCATCCTGACAACCTGCAAACCCCTGGGACTGAACACCACCATTCCTTAATCAAGGGTCATGTAATTCAGGGTACGACAGTAGATAACTTGTGTGTCAAGTGGCAGAACTAGTACATGATTATAGGTTGTAATGCCTGCTTATGTCCATGTGCACAGCAGACTGGACCTTGCCAGCAGCAGCAGCTGGGGAAAGCAGTAATGTAGATGTTATGATAGCATTTATAGCTCTCTCCAGTCCTTTTGTTTATGTTGCTTCTTCCTCAGGCAATGAACATCAACCTTAGACAATTCAGTGTATAGATAGTTTGTTGGTTTTTTTTTTTCCACAACTGTATCCTGGAGCTTTCTCCATTTTTTTTTTCCATCCTGAATTCTGTCCTAGAAAGGCTATATAGTACTTTGCATGGTGAGATAACTATGCACAGTACAGATTTTTGTAGAGCATGTTGGGGACAGCCTTATGATTTACAGATACCATTTTAATGGTAAACAACAGATCAAATCAACCTCAGAATTCTAGAACTTGGTGGACACTAGATTGATTTCTTCAGTACTGTTGATGCTTCAAACATAGCAGCTGATTTTAATTTAAAGTTTCTGTTAACACACCAATATCTCTTTATCCACAAATACAAGGCTTAATGAAGTATAAACCACACCAGTGCTGAAAAATGTGCATAGCACTTTAATGCATAGCTTTAAAGCAGTGTTTGATTCACTAAATATACTAAAATATTTACACTGCTTTCAGAAAAAATCGTTACATAGGGCCAGTTTTCTAGAATTCTTCAATACCCCTATGCATTACAGTACAAATTGGTGTCAAAAGTGGTGAACTGACAAACAAAATACTACTTTTATTTTAAAGTTACTCTGGGGACTCTTCAGGTTTAATTCCCATCTGTATACTATATGATAGTGAGTTCAAGAGGATTTTATTTTTAATAAACTAATGGAAAATACTTGTGTGCTTCTGGATTGATTCTCAAAAGGTATAATAGAGTAAATATGACTTCATAGCTCATAATGAAAATCAGTGCATTGAATAGGTGGAATTATGCACAGCTTGTTTTGTCTTTTTTTTTAAACTTGTTCTTCTAATTATCTGGTTTTCTCTAACATAAATCAGAATGGATTCAGTAAGTTTTGTAAACTAAAATTAAACACTGAAGTAACTACTCCTTGTCTGTACCCTGGATTGTTTTCCAAATATAGCACTCTAGTGACCAAACTTAAGCAAACAAATTTTGTAATTCTGACTACAGTGTAATCCATACAGAACAGTTTTTCTATATAGTATCAAACTGAAAATGGTATTCTGGTTGATACAAACCAGGTGACTAGAATGTCTCATTGGTTGTAAATGCTGGGAGGGCTAGTTCCCACTGCAAAGGCTATTGCTGCAAGGCACCAACCCATAAAACAGAAAACTGGTAACACTTTACCTCAGAACTGTGTAACATGCTGGAAATGATATTTCTGTTATATTTAAGTACTAGTTGCTTTACTTCAGAACTAATTCATCAGCAAGTCTAATTTTCAGGTAATGGGCACCTGATAATTCTGTAGACTAATGCCAATGTACATTAATCATATTTTTCCATCACCAATCTCATAAGCACTACTAAGGATTATTAGAAAACTGACAGTTTTTTATGACAGTGACTTACAAATAACAGTAACAAAGGAATTGCAGTACTATTCTAGCTTAGATTGCTGTTGTGGTTAGGGTGATATGCCAGTCTCTGTGAGATCATTTCTAGCCTTGTACAACATCTACTTTGAGGGAAAAAAAATCAGAAACTAACTCTAGGTTCAGTAATAAATTGGTTTATTTAAGGCGTTTGTATTTTTCCTCTGACCTTAGTATTTACTGCAACTGATTTTTTTTTCATTAGCTGCATTCTAATACAAGCTTATCAGTTGCCCATATATGCTTATATTTTTCTTCAGGTTTTGCAAAAGAAGCATAATGAACTGTGTGTTTAGAGTAACACAGTTTGTTCTGAAGTATTTTTTTTCCAATTGCAATTAATGAAAGCCCACACATTTGTACCTTTCCAATCAGCAATTATTTTAAGATACGAAAAAGAAATTTTCTGAAAGGAATTTTATTATACAAATCTTGCCTTTTTTAATATGAAAGACATAAATTGAATTGTTAACTAGCAAATACCCTGCAAAGTTTGTAGATGTGTTTTTGCGAAGACTGTATAAATTGCAAATATTTGTACACTTTGAAAGAGCAAAAAAAGAAACTAGAGGAGTCTTAATAGCTGCTGTTGCACTAGAATCCTAAGTTCTTGTCAAGCAGTTTTTCTTAGTCAACTAATACATTAATGCAACTGTTTTCCACTATTCAGTTCTAAGCCGAAATGTGATTTTTGTTTCATAGGTGATAGAAATTAATGTTTGCAGTTGTGCAAAATAGACATTTCAACTTATCAAGCTCTTTTAAAGGAAAATAGGTAGAACATATGTTCATGAACACGTAGATTAAATCCTCTTGTGGCCTTTGTTTATCTTATTTGTTCTCTCCCTTCTTCCCAGTGTGTCCAAAAAAATATCATTGCTAAGAACATTGGTCACAATCTTTTGTCTCTATTTGGCTGTGGTTTTGGTCTATTGTGCATAGGCAGGTGTTAGAACTAGAATAATCATTTCTAGAAATACACCGTGAAAGCAGAATGCTCAATTACACTGTGTTCTCCTGGTGCATTTACACATTATATCACACTAAAAGTACAACTGGCTGCTATGGTTTTTTAATATATATTTCATTTTGGTAAACCCCAGCCTTTTTACTAATATTTGACCTGGTTAAATCTTGTTAATCTGTTTGAATTGTATTTGTTAATAATGCAAATATTTCTAATCATCTTAAAACACTTCATTTTTGTTAATGGTTTTGGGGAAGGATTCTAACCAAACCAGTTTGAAGAAAAATATGAACATGTGCCATTGTATTATAACACTATCCACTTTCTTGACAGTTAAAGTCCTTTTTTTTATTTTTATTTTTTTGTAGCATGTAATGTATATGTTCATAGTATGTGAAGTAAATAAAAGTATAGCCAAAACTTTGGCTTGGTGTCATTCTCAGTCAACTGCCATTGGAATACTTGCATTTAAGAATATAAAAATAGAACTGCTGGTATTTTCATTTTTTATCGACCATGCTCATATGAAAAAAAATTAATGGTAACACCAGCAGAAGACAGACAAACCAAGGTAACTAAAGTTATCAACCAGTAAAATACTATGGCCTCCTTGAAATAAGGTAACTTTCTGTAATCAAATGAGTTCCTTGAGGTAAGGGGGAGGGCAGGAAAAGTATATTCTCACTGCAGAAGAGGACTCAGGAGGAAAGTTAAAATGAGACTTTGCCGCTATTACACCCCTCTAGTTAGAGGCCAGACAATCAGAAAATAGTTCGGGGATTCTTTAGATGAGGTGTGTCAGTTTGGAAGGATAAATCAGCTGCTTATTCATTCTTAGAATCATCAAAAATGTACATCAAGTATATGAAAATACCAGCAAGATTTTCATACAAGTGTCTACTAATGGCTCAGGACTTCCTTATCAGTGTGGTAGGGGAGAGCACTGTTTCAACAGAAGACTAAGATGGGCAGTGTACTTTCAAGGGATGAAGCACAGAAAATGGAAGACCAGAATGCCTGCTTCCAATGTGGGAGAATATTCGTAACATGAATCTGCATTAGACCTACCCTTCACATCATAATCTGTAAAAGCTGCAAGGGAAAAGTGGCCTTTAGGCCCCCAAGTAATGGCAATGCTACTATAAGATATAAAAACCAGTTTAATTAGGGCGGTACGCCAAAGAACAGTTCTAGCTCCACACCACTCGTTCTTTAGCTTGGCGTAGTGTGACATGCTTGATCATGGACCGAAAGCTTGAGGCGTTTGAAGTCCCTCAAAACATTTGGCTGCCTGGAGGCGCTCTCTAGTTCCACAGGCCCTTGCTGCATAAAAAAGGCCATATTTTATACTCCCAATTAAAACACTTACTCCACTGTCCATTGTTTCCAGAAGTAAAGAAGGAGCAGTCTTGATAATCAGCAATCCTGTTTCTTGCCGATAGGTTAACAAGGACAGCATTTGTTTTCTTAGTCACAACATTACAATTACAGATCCTCATGGTTAGGGTAATTGATATTCAGTTGGCTGGCTATTACAGATATTTCTTGGTCAATACTATCTAAGTGGAGTGCTCAAGCGGGACATTACTTGTCAAAAGAGTGACTTTGCATTTAACTTTACTGAGATGCCAGACACGTTTTCCTGTCATGCCTCCACATAATAAAGACTGTCCTATCAGCCCCAGATGGAAAAAATAAAAGTTTTCATACGCAGAAGTATTGCTTTCAGCTTTACTCCTTGCTCATCTAACTTGGCTGCAGTGGAGCCACAATCAAAGAGTACCTCTAAATGAGATTACCAGAGATAATCTAAAAGCTCACTGCAGCTATTCGTAAGAGGTCCTATACACCTCTCCACAATTCCCTGACAGCCATGTCCTCCTGATACTTTGGAATGGTATTTGCAAACCTCCGTGACCTGATGTCATGCAGGACTTACGCAGAGAACTATTGCTCCTCCTTGCAGTGGTGGTTTTCTGTTGCAGTAGTGGTTGAATCAATTCACATAAATGTTGTGGGTGCAAAGGACAAGGCAAGGATTGCATCAGGAAATTCTGCTTTGAGTATTTCCCTGCACTAGACTGTTTACTCCTCATGCTTTGTCAAATACCCAACCAATTTCCAAATATTTGCATGCCACGTGTAACAACTGCATACAAAAATATTTGAAATATTTAGATAATATGCTACAGTTTAACAAGAGTATGAAGCATGCACCTCACTTTTGGCCAATAAGTATGTTTATAGTGGCCTGGTTTATTTATACGGTTGAGCTCTCTACAACTTGAGTACCTGCAGAACATGAGGATCACAGAATACTTCTTAAATTGAGGCCAATCTAATTTATTGTGCACAACTCCCATACAAAACTAAGTCTCAGTCGCTGAAAAAAAGGCTTTTTTGGTTAAGATTTATGAAGTGCAGAGGTGATTTGCAAGTCTTACAACATTACACAAATATACAGTGACTCTGTATACTGCTGGGATCTTTTGGATGCCTACCAGAATCCTTGGTAACTGTACTGTGTATTTACAAACAATTCAGAGGTAAAGGTTTATAATGATTCCCAATTTCAACAAAATCTACATTTTCTGATCATTTTTCCTCTGGATTGAAAATAGCAATTTTTTTCAGGACTTGACACCTAATTTTCACCTTACAAAGACAATAGTGTGGCCAGGCTTTTTTCTTGTATAGAATTCAGATTAGATAATCCTGAGATCTGAACAAAAGTTGGGATCCAAAATGCCCCACAGAAACAGATCATCAAATTTCTAGTTAGGCAAACAGTGATATACAAATCATTGCTATGTTTTTAGATATATCTGTAAGAAAGCCATAAGATGTTAATTTTACACAGCCTGAAGCTAAAGAGGCTAGTTCACTAACTGAAATAATGTGTTAAAATTAATCGGGAAACAATAAAACATGTTTAAAAATTGTATTAAATTGCGCTTTAAGTGTGTGCTCACATATCAGGAGCCCACTTCAGTGGGCACAATGTAAAACAGTAAATAGAAGGGTACCCAACACTGTGTCTGAGAGGTGCCAGGGACTGCTCAGTCTCTGCTGCGTATCAGAAGCTGCAAAGGCCTTTGTGTGCTTCTACACCTCAGTAAGGCTGAGACTCCTTAGCCCACTCATCCTAGGAGACGCTGGAAAAAGAGATACGAGACCTTATTCACATCCATCCTGAGCAAATCTGTCAAGATTAAATTTACACTAGCCAAGCGTAATCCCTTTTGATTTCTTCAGACCATTTTGATTTTGGAAACTGAGGCACTACCTCAATTATTTAAGTGTACGCTCCAAGTATTTCAGAAAGACTCCATGAAGAACTTCTGAAACATTCAGCTCTAGTTCTTTTACCCTCTTAACACTCTGAAATTCTCATGCCCTGCCTCGGATACAGCATTGGAGGTGATACTTCGCTTGGGTAAACACCCTGGAGAGGCTGCAGAAACATGCTAAATCAGGCATTCTGCGTTTCACTCGTTTCCAGATACACCGCTATGTCAAAAGCATAGCCAGTGGTTCGTACAAAAATACAGCGAGTATTCCAATAGTACTGTCAGCGTCTGAGGGCAGCAGAAACACGCTGCCTGAGAGGAAGCCGCAGATGCACTAAGGGAAATGCTGTTTTCTCCGACACCCCCAGCCCGCGGCGCGGGCCTGGCTCACGGCCCTCCCTCACGCGAGGCAGGGCCCCCCGCCAGCAGCCCGGCGGGACCCGCGTCCGGCCCCACCCCCGGCCTCGGTGGCCCGCAGTGCCCCCAGCGGCCCCGCAC